>PVIU01015683.1:0-47421 GCA_004026605.1 Ondatra zibethicus
CTCTTCCTTTGCTTTGATTATCCTTCATTGGAATTTAGTTATCCAATCAAATCTGCCCCCCACCCACCCACTCCTAAGTTCCCATGGTATGAACACTTGGAAATGTGACTTTGCAGCAATGGAAATGAGCTGCTGTTACTTACCCACTGTCTGGAAATTGAGTGCCACCATCTGACAGCCAGCATTCCAGAAGAGCTGGGGCATGTAGTTGGAGGAGTCCACGCGTGTTCCTTTGGGATAGATCCTGCTAAGTTGCATCTTGTTGTATCTGGACCATCATGTTAAGTAGTGGATACAATTTCAAAATTATCAGTCTACTCTATTGGCTGCGAGGCTACTTTCTTACCTCTCACTGGGAAAATGGAGTAAATATTAATGATCATATTGCATTGGTAGGCAAAATATGCACAGAATGAGTTAATAGAACAAATGTGTTCTTAGAAACAAAGTATTACTATTGGGAAGCTTGTGGGTGCTGAGTACTGGGACAGTAAGTGTGACTGTGTCAAAGTCTATGCAGTTAGGAAGCATTAACCACAGTCATAAAGGTGAGGGAACTGCAAGAGATGGGAATATTAAATCACAGGGGAGGGTGGTATTGCATGTGGGAGAAGCAGAAAGTACAAAAACTGTTTTTGAAATGCTCTGTCCTCATTTTTCTTACCATTCTCTGGAAATGCTATTTGCCAAGACTACAGTAGTTTTTAAGATTAATAAAGAGAGTAAATATAGCACAGAAATTTCTGATCTTGTTTCAGATTTTCGTTCAGTTTCCATCCTAAGAACACTGCAGCCACTTAACACTGCTCTGTCTTTGTTATGTGACAGACTGGCTCCTACCACCACTTAAGGCAGAGGTTAGTTAAGATCTAAGGCAGGCAAGACAGACTTGAGCCTGGAACTTGTGGTCTATATGATCTTGGATAAGCTAATTCATCTTTTGTTCTCAGTTTCCTCATCAATACAATACAATTCCTCCATCATAGGATTCCTTTGAGAATTAAATGGGATAATTTATTTTAGAAAAGAATATCACAAAGTCCGTACTCCATACTGATGACAACGATTGTATAACATGACTTTAATTACAGAGTTTGCATGTGTTCCCTCTTCTCTCACTGATAACTCTCTCTCTCTCTCTCTCTCTCTCTCTCTCTCTCTCTCTCTCTCTGTGTGTGTGTGTGTGTGTGTGTGTGTTTGAAAACTGCCATAGCTTAGGCTGTCCTGGAACTGGTGATCCTCCTGCCTCAGCCTTCTGAGTGCTGAAATTATATGCACGTGCTTTCATGCTTACCCACTATTGACGAAGCTTTTGATTTGTATGTGTGTGGTGCATGTGTATATTGTCTGTATGTGTGCATACATGAATATGAGCACGTGTGAATGTGTCTACAAGGTATACCAGAGACCAACCTTGTATGTTGCCCATAAGGAGTTATCTACCTTGGTTTTATGATCCAGGGTCTCTCACAGGCCTACAGTTTGCCCAAGCAGGCTAGACTGGTTGCCCAGTAAGCCAGAGCAATCCCTCTGCCCCTACGTCACTGTAATTATAGGTACATTGCTCCATATCTAACTTTCTAAACACATGGGTCCTGGACTCAAACTCAAGTCCTCATGCGTGACTGAGCCATATTCTTAGTCCCACTGATAACGTATAAAGGTGATTTTTATGCTAGAAATTGCTTCACAAAATTAAACTCTTTAGGGTAGTAGCATTAACTTATGAAAAAATAATCTAAAGGCCTCTTTGATTTTTGATCCATGGAAAATAACATACAACTAGACATCACCATTGACATACATGTACATTTTGATCATTGCTCCCACTACTTTTTAATTGAACATATACCATGTGTGTGAGGTGCAAAGCCAGATTTATAGCTATGAGCACATACCATTGATCTATAGAGTCATACATATCTATAAATCTGGAGAACACATGTCAACAAGTATATAAAGTATACACACTTGTGTTACATACATTGTACCCACCAAACAACCAATCATAAAGCTAGTAGCATTACTTCTGTTTGAAGATGAGGAAAATCAGAATTAAGCAAATTGCCAAGGAACTTTGAGGTTGATGGTTTGAGGCAGCCCTGCAGCCGGAGCCACCACTAACCTAAAGTTAGTTTGTTTCTCTATAGATAGCTACCCACATTGCACACTACACTTGAGACTTGGGCTACAGATGGGAACCTGTTATGCATCTTTCTCCTTATTGAACAAACAGTCCATGATTTCAGCTGGTGAGCTCAGCAGCCATTCATCAAATCAAGGATACTCTACAAATTCCACTGGAGACTTTGTAAGTTGCTCAAGTCCTTTGGTTTCCACGAAGGAAGACATTTCAAAGCTTTTATTTCTCTCTGCGTTCAACAACAATAAGAAGGGCAAGAAATAAAATTCAGTATTATAAATTATAATGTTATAAAAGAAATAAATGTTAAGTGAATTGGAGAGTAACTGATTTAGCTTTCAGTGTGCATACTTAGACTTCTATCCATGAACCATTTACCAGTAATAAAAGTCGAGTCTTACAAGTTACCTCTTCATAGCTTGGGTAAGATATCCTCATGGCTCTGAACTTAAGGGCATGAATGAATTAAGTAACAGGTGTAGTATGATAAGGAAAATGGTTTTGTTCTAAATCCCTCCAGACTGACTTCCTGCAGATGTGGTGGGGATGTCGGTGCTGACATTGCATGCTATTCAGGCCCACACTGTCAACTCTTAAAGTCACAGCTAATGTGGCATCAGAATTAGGATCTATCAAAGGACAGGAATCCTGGAAGACATTTGAACTGCCAGCCTCATTTCCATATTAGATTAGAACAGGCAAAGAGGTGAATGTGTTAAAGAACTCAATATTCTTGAATATTGGAGTGTTAGGAAAACATGCTGAATGTGGAATTCAAGCCTCTAGAGGGGACAGGGGGCAAAACAACGTTAACTCAGACACTTTGACGTGTCTGATCTCAGACAATTTCCTGGTCTTCCCAGCTTAGGCTCAGCGGCTACGTTCCACACTCAGATACGTGCTATACACAGCTGGTAAACAGCGCTGGGGTTGGAAAACTGGTGATCTTTGGGAAATTTTTCCTTCTTTGGCTCCCTTACTTTCAAAATGAGGCCCCTATTCTTTCTTCTGATCACCTAAGACTCTATCCATCTCCTACTTGCCTAATTTGCTCTCAGGGAACCCCATTTCCTTTATTTTGGTTCATCATTAATTTACTTTCATGCAACTAATTATTTTAAGCACAGCTGTTAATTAAAATGAAGTCTTCACGATGGGCAAAATATAATCAATGAGAGGTCTGGCATGATCGCATGACATAATCACAAGGAGAAAGTGTTCAAATGTCCACGGGCATCATTGGGTCCCAGAGAATGTCCACTTCCTTCTCCTTCACCTTGTAGCACCTCTAGGAGCTTTGCTCAGAGAAGCCACAGAAAGTGAAGCCAAAGGGCAGGAAACCCCATGGCTTTAGGTTGCTTTACACTGAACAATTTCAGGTAACAAGAATCAGTAATTATGGCATCAGAGAATGCTGAATACTTTATATACAAGCTGTAATGAAGTGTAAATTCCTTACATGCATCAAGACACCAAGTGCCACTAAGTTAAGACTCAGCAGAAGGTCACAAACAGAAATGATCATGCCACATAGAAGCTTGAAGTTGGCTATGTCTACATTTTTTCTTAACGAGGCTATTGCATTTAAGCAAAATTTCAGTTAAGCAATTAGGAAGCCCCAAGGATCCTCTTCTCTGTTCTTAACTTGCACCTTATGTTAGTGTAAGGGCCACTTCCATAAAAGGGTTTTCCCCACCAGGTAACAGAAAGATGACTTTTGTATTCACTATGAATGTATAGTTGGGTGAGGAGCAAAGAAAAAGTGATGTGCAGTGAGTGACATAGTCTCCTCAGGACATGAAATGAGCTGGAGCAATGGAACTTGGGTGGGTTGGTTCTAGTTTGTGTTACCAAGCTGGACATATGCTCAACATGGTTACTACATTATTAGGGACCCCACAGGGGTTGTAGCAAGACAAATGGAATGCGAAATTCTCCATTACTTGGACACTGTCTTGATATCTTTCAGGGAACCATTAAGTATGTGGAGGGGCATCATGAAACGGTATCCTATGGTTTTCGGATATTTCAAATATAATATCGAAGTGTTAAAAGGAGTTCTATTTCTGCAATGATGCCAAGACAGTATAATCATGGAAATATTCAAGGCGTCCAGAACAGAATAGTTCTTTCCAGCTCTGAGTGCCTCCTGGCTAGGAGACACTAGGAATTTCTCCTGCAGAAAAGCTTACTTTTTGAAATTTCAAAGGACTCAAACTTGACAGGTTGAATATAGTTCACGAGGTTAGACATCTCTTCCGTGGCCATGGCCTCGCTGCCGGCAGTCCCCTGGAGGCAGGGAAAAAAAAATTTCCAGAGTCAACATTATACTACCCAGGGTTATCTTCTCAGGAAAATGGTCACATGCGACCAGGGAGCAGAAAGTCCTTCTGTCCTGAAAAGAACTGCTGCAGGTCGATCCACCACAGGAGAGGACAAAAGGCAGGGCCAGGTCCTCATCACAAATACTTGGTGGCACGTGTGTTTAGAGTTTGGGTCTGCAGTATTTGTTTACACATAATGGATATCTTGTGGGATGAGTCCTAAGTCCGACAAAACAAATTCTCATTTAAAACTCAAGCACAAGTTATGCCCACAACCCATTCTTTCAATGCTGACTATTAAAACTGAACATAACGACTTCAAACATGAAATAAAAATTTCACGGTATAGAATTTTCCAATGTGTGCTTTCAGGTCAGCTTTCCAAAGTTTTGGGGGTTTGGATGTTTTAGATTCTGTATTTTCAGATTCTGTATGGTTATTTTATGAACGGGAGAGCTGGCAGGGTGGTGTGGAGCCAACAGCATCAGTACCATCCTTTATATATGCAGGTCCTTAGCCTCCCCTCAGGCATTGGGGACGAAAATCTGCATTCGTGCAGTGACCCACAGGAGCTGTTGTTCTCTATAACAGAGAGCACAGATGAAGTCTACAGTGAGTAAATCAAGAACCCTCTTGACAGTAACAGCAATTATCATGTAGGTAAACACTGTATTAATGGAAAAAATAATTAAATAAAGGTTGCTTTACGGAAGTAAGTGGGGGCTACACAAACAATTTCTATATTCCTTGATAAGCACTCTCCTCCCTAATGGGTTCCTCTGTGACCAAGTTTGTCATCTGGCAACAGGATAGCCACTGAGGTCCCAGAGCAAGGCCATCTGACATTAAATCCCAAAGGCCACGAGTCAGAAGCTATTCTGCTAAATAAAAGCAAAAAAAAAAAAAATAAATAAAAGCTCATCTGCAAAATAAAAATAAGTTCTGCAGCAGCACTGTTTTATAATTATTCAAAGCAAATTAAAAAGCCAGGTGTGGTGGTGCTTGCCTTTAATCCCAGCACTCAGGAAGCAGAGGCAGGCAAGTCTCTGAGTTCGAGGCCAGCCTGGTCTACAGAGTGAGTTCCAGGACAGCCAGAGCTACACAGAGAAATTTCGCCTCCATAAATAAAAGATGTGAGCTCAGACAGTGCCTGGCAAATAGTAAGATCTTAGGTTATTTTAGATGTTATCTTCAGTTACATATTCTTAATACAAGTTTCAATGAAGAAAACCCATATTACTACTTGCACAAGACAGGCCTCTATAGACAGGGCCAACATTCTCCCATCTTTTAGTTTAGAAGAGAAAACAAAAAGAGATGAGGTTTTTTTTTTGTTTTTGTTTTTGTTTTTTTTTTTTTGTGAAAACAGTGGCAGAAATCCTCTGGTTAAATGCCAACTGGGAAACAGCCATTTGAAAACAGACAGTTGAAAATGATCCAAGTGTACCCTGAAGCCACTCTCAAGCACAAGCAGCATCCTCGTTATTACTGCAGCTTCCTTCTGGAAATCAAGATGAAATTTAGCGGGGACATAACGAAGCACATTTCAAACTAAGCTGGACACCATGGCTCCTGTGTGTTTCCTCAGCTGCATGGAGGCAGACATGGGCTTGAGCCCCGGCGTTGGAGGATATCCTAGGATACACAGTGGGACTCATTCACAAGACAAACAAATAAAATACATAAAAATTCAGACCACATCAAAGCATGTAATTATAAGGAAAAGAATGCCAAGGAAGAATAATGTATTGATCCGTATTTAATGATACACACCCATGATCCCAGCATTTCAGACGCTGGGTGAGGCAGGAGGATCTGATGTAAAACCGAAACGGACTCCCTGTCGCATTCCGAACATTCCTGCAAACCTGCATTTTCTCTGCACTTCAGACCACTCCACAAATCGTGGAATTGCCTCAAAAAAACTGAAGTTGGCGACCAAATGTCCTGTGCTTACTCCTTATGTCACTAGATGGCAGAAGGGGATCATAAGAGACCCGTAAGATGGCTACCCGGGCACCAGCGCTCTAGACCGAACTCACCTCATCCATTGAGGACTTTTTACAGTCATCATCGTCGTCGTCGTCGTCGCTCTCCGTATCCGCTTCCCCTGTCAAATTTTAATCACAGACATGATTTCAGAATTCGAAAGTTTGAAGAATTTGCAAAAGCACACTACCGACTAGGTCAGGAGTACTCTGGAAAGCTGACATTCTGCTTCTTTTAAAGTTATCTCCCCATGCTCCCCCACCAAGGATTTATGTTTTCTTATCTTAGTAACAGAGAATTAAACTGACATTTTGATAAATTTGATTTGTGATAACTTGAAACTTTCAAGTTCAATTTTAAAAATGCCCATTTTATAATTTTCTCTTCCATTTATTTTTTCAATTTTTAATTTTTTTTAAAATTTCATTTTATATTCCAACCACAGTTCTCCTTCCTATCTCTCCTCCTGCCCCCTCCCCCTCCAGCCCCCCATCTCCTCCTCCCAAAGGATAAGGCCTCCCATGGGGACTCAACAAAGTCTGGCAAGTTAAGTTGAGGTAGGACCAAGCCCCTCCCCACTGCATTAAGACTGAGCCTGGTATCCCACCATAGGGAATGGGCTCCAACATGCACCGACGATAGATCCTGGTACCACTGAACTGTAAACATACATCATTGAATATAATTTTATTTCTGCGCATCCTATTGTAATGTACATGTCCTCTCGCAGGGATGTTAGACCTGCTCTAACAGGATGTGGCTCTAACAGGACAAACACTGCTTTCCTTTCTCCTAAGTCAGGCCTCTTTGATGCAACCCTGGCCAGCACACAGCTCAGTGACCATCCTTATCCAAAGAAAGGCCCTCCCAGAAATTAAAGAAGAAGTTTATGAGTGAGATCGGGAACTGTGGGGAAAAGGCAGCACACATGAAAGTGTGGATGCAGCTACTTAAACAGTGCATAATTCATAAAAATGACAGCATCCTTCAGCTCCAAGAGTGTAAGAGCCAGAGACAAAGGGTAACTACAAGGAAGTAGTGTCTTGTGAACCCACAGTGGGCGTGACAGCATGCACAGGTCAAATCCTGACAAGAGGAGGGGAGGGGACTGTGAAGTCTCCCCTTTAGAGGAGAAACTGCTGGCAACTAATAGCTTCTGGAAGAGGGAGCGGTGATTTCGCTAAGAGGTTGGCCCCTAAGTTGATCATGTTTGAGGGGAAGGCTGCACATCTAAGAATATTCAGGCAGCCCAAATTAGTATTAAAGAATTGAAATTAGTATTAAAGAATTTAAAACTAAAAAAAAAATGATACAAAGTTGCAAAGGTAGGGAAAGGGGAGTAGATCTCGGAAGAGTTGGGGGTGAATATCATCAAAACATACTGTATGGAATTCTCAAAGAACTAATAAAGATATTTTTAACAATGACATTCCTTTTAAAAGGGGTAGATAAAAGAATCGAATGTAAAAAGAAAAAAAAAAGAAAATCAATAAAAACTGAAAACGACTTAATACTTTAAAATCCCTATGCTTGAAAATCCACGTCAGTCTGACCTGATTCAGCATCATATTAATCATTAGCCACTATGCTATCATTCAATTGGTTGGGTCTTCCCTTCCCCCCAAGAGTTAAGGGATATGTTTCAGGTAAAATATCTACATTAGTATATTAAGCATTAAATTCTTCTACAGTTCTAGGCTTCATTCAAGCGCAATGGAGCTTGTAAAAATATTTTCAAGGAAAAAGTAAACAAGAAACAGTCAGTAAGCAGCCCCCCCCCCCGCGTTCAGTTTCTCCCCCTGCAATAGCACGAACATCCCAATAGATGGCGGCATGAGCTCATCACAGAGGCAGCGTGCAGCGCCTGGCGCTTCCTCCCAGAGAGGCCTTCTGGAAAGCTGGCCACACACTTCAGTGTAGATGACAAGGGTGCCCATAGTCCTGCCTTCCAAGAAGCTCCTAAGTGTTTTCATGTGGAATGGGGAAACATCCGCAGAGGGGGAAGACTCTGTGCCAGTGAAAACCGCGGATGGTCTGTAACAAAGGACCACATAAGGTCCTTGATGATGCTGATGGAAAATAAGGTGAATTCCTCGTATTTGGTGAAGAAATACACCCTGTTATATTACAGACACACTTTCTAGGAGGTTGCTGCTTGATATTTTATATATGTTCTTTTTTTGCCTGAAGTTCTCTTTTGTATTATTTTTAATCAGAGAGGGGAATCCTGTTAAAACACGATTGCCAGAACCTTCTACAAAATGTTTCATGAGACATAAGAATTGTCTAATCATCATTCTAGGTACCCCATCGGGTCATATCTTGGATTCTGTGAAGAAGAAAGACTTTATCTTCCTCTACTGTGAAATAAAGACCCAGCTTTTCCTTTGCAAGTTTAAGAAAGAAAGCCCATATCGATGTGTATTTATATGTCACATCAGCAGAGTCCGCACATACTCAGGGGCTTTTCTCATAAGACCTTGAAAGGGCCCTGGGAAAATCTGTTTGAAATATAAAAAATAATACCTGTTTAAAAAGCAGCAATAACAACACCCCAAAGTGGTATCTTACTTGACCCTCTTTCTTTCTGGAAAGTCTTTACTGGCTAAAGGATTGGCTCCCAGAAGAGGAATCTAGACAACAGATTAAATTCTCTTTGAAGTAAGATCCACGCCATGTTTTTGTGGTTGCTTGAGTTTCTGGTACTAGGAGCATCCACAAAACAAATAAATGGGAAATTATCAGGACTCTTTATTCAGGAGCCTACCTACATACTAAAACCTCCAAAAATTTGCATAGCAATAAATACTGATTGCACAACAGACTCCTGGCTAGCTTAGGAGGCCCAGAGAATTGCTAGCAGATTGCTGCTGTTTTTCTGTATTAAGCAATCATGCTCACTGCCTGTAGAAATCACTATTAGAGTTAAGCATCCAGTTAATGGGAGGGAGAACTGGAATTAGATATAGGCAGATGGCGCAAAACCCACCAAGCGCCCACGTGCAAAGGGAGGCACATGGGGACAGGGTGGGATAGAAGTGGCCTCCAACGATAATCATTTCACACTTCAGATGCGTTCTCACTGAGAACGGAAGTTATTTTTCAAAAATGAGTCAGAATTGTGTCATGATATTTGAAAAAACATGAAAGAACTGTAAAATGTTTGTTCGTTATGCTGTCCATTTAAATAATAAGAGCAGTTGACAGGTGAGACAGAAAACAGAAGAAAAGGTTAAATCCGGCTCAGTCAGGGCTTGGGAGGTGTAACATGCTCAGAGGCAGAGCTATTGCCTAGCACGTGAGAGGTTCCCAGGACCAAACAAAACCAACCCAAATAACTGGCCAAAGGAACAACAAACCAAGTTGGCCATGCTTACATCCTGCTCACCCTAGATTTTACAATTTAACATCCCAATGGTTTAAAAATCTTTGAATTTATGTGTGGTAGGCATAGGAACATACATATATGAGCATATATACATATATGAGCAGCACATGCATTTTCATCAAATAAAGACATATCTACATTGAGACAGAAAATATGACCAGACTCCCAAAGATACTATGGCCCCCTTCTAGTTTTCTAAGGGCAACTGTTACCCTGACTTCACACAGCCTCTCATACTTTTGCTTGCATTCATATCTTATGTAGAAGGAGCTACATAGCAACATAGCAACTATAGTTTTTTTGGTTGTTTTTTTTTTTTTTTTGCATTTGGCGTCTTTCGCGGGTTATTGCGTTAGCCACTTACCCTTCATGGATAGCTGTTAATCGTCCTCATTACACACATGATTCTTTTGTATGACTATATCATGGTTTACAATCAGCAGACGGATGGTTGGCCTCCCATGTTTGGGTATTTTAAATAACGCTGCTTATAGCAGTTTTCCTAGTCTCTTGATAAATACCACTACCCTTTTCTTTTAAGCTCTCTCCTGAGGAATGGAACTGGGGTGGGGCTGGGGTAGGTTCACGTGCTGTGCTTAGCTTTTGTCAATATATTAAACATTGTCCTTCCTCTTTTTCTTTCTTGCCTTCCTTCCTCTTTCCTCCCCTCTCTGTTCCTTTTTTTTTTTTTCTGTGCTGAGGACAGGACCCAGAGCCACATCCCTACTAGGCATGAACCACCGAGAACGCTGTCAGGACCCCATTTTAAATGTCCCGACGCCCTGAAGTCACGCTTAGCGTTCTTTTAACATCATCATGCACTCAATAAGGAGGTCTTTGCAATCGTCAGGATTCCCCTGGAAAGGGGGAAATAAATTAGGCTCAATGACAAATAGCCTAAAGAAAACCAGTGCTCCTTAGAATTTTTTTTTTCTCATAACCACAAAAAGTGAGTTTCAAACTAATGTGAAGAAACTCTAAGCATTGCCTAGGTGCTTTCATAAAAAATGCAAGTCATTTTGTCATTGCACATTTTTAAAGGGCTCTTTATAGCATGGGAGAATTGCACGGCCCAGAACCCTTCGGGGACCCCATTAAAAGACTGGCCCATCTCCTGTCTTCCCTCCTCCTGCTGATGCTGCCAGTGAGGAAGCTTAGAAGCAATTGGCTACTGGAAAGCTGCTCTGTCTTAAGTGCAAGCCAGAGAAACAGCTCCCCAAAGGTGAGCTGACACCAGAGGGGAGGCCGGGCTGCAGCAGGGGACCTCGGACTCTCCCCATGGGCCTAAGTGATATGTAGAGTCTATGAATTGGCATTTCCCAGTGGCAGTCAGAGGGTGAAAGTGACCACAGGAGAAGGGCTACAGAGATGCAACAGCTTTGAAGCTGGAGGAAGGGACCTATGAACCAGTGAATGTGAGTAGCTCTAGGACTTGGGAAAACAATTAAATCCTTCCTTGGAGCTTCCAGAAAGGAACTCAGTCTGCCTGACACCTTTGGTTTACTCCATAAGCTTTTTTGGGGGCCTTTGGACCTACAGAGCTTGAGTTAAGTGATCCTCGTTTAACTTTGTGGTAGCCATAGAAAAGCAATGCAGCTTAACGTGTCCAAAAAAGCCAAAGCTAAAAGCCCTCCTAGGCCAATTTCAGAGCAGCAGATCTGAAAATCCACCCCTGGTGAGCCCAGGAGCTCCTCACCAGCTCCTGGAGACGAGGGCTCGAACACACTGGAGGAGTCGCTGTATGTGTTGGAGGCTTGCTCAGAGAGCTTCTTTTTACCACTTCCCTCTGATGATTTGTGCGATTTCTTCTTGTTTTTCACCAATATTTTATACATTAAATCCATAGGGCTTGGAAGAGGTACCCCAGATTCCAGCTGTTTAAAAGAAAGCACAGTATTTAGAAATACTGTCCCCCAAATATTAGTTATTAATCACGAATGCTATCACAGTTCGTTAGTTGACTTTTTCATTTTAGCCAATTAACACATAAGCGTATTTGCAACATTTTCCCATGAATGTTGCTTTCATGTTATTTCATATGTTTTAATTATGTCAGTATTTATGCTGAAAACTGACAAAGTCCTACTTGTTTATATTTTTCCCATCAAGAAGATGAAGAAACAATATAGTTAACTGCTCTTAAAAAAAAAAGCAAAAAACAACAACAAAACGGTCCCTTCCTTTCAGAGATCTCTCTAAACCCACCACACAGCTTTGGCTCCCATGGCCTCTAGACTGTCATTTACTGTGTGCAACACAGCTCATGAAAATGTTGTAATTGTGCCCTACATTCTTTTTTTTTTAAAGATGTGTTAAATGACTGAACCCATTTTCCACAATAAAACTACAAAAGTAAGACCATAGAAATGTACTGGCAGATTAGATGGATTGAAGCTGGACTTTTAGGCCTTTTCTGATGGACTGTGTAAGTCTAACCATTTTACTACAGAACATATAAGTCATCCCTGACCTGAATCTTAGGCGAACGGCCCAACATTTGACAGGAAGAATCAATGACATCCTGCCAAAGTTTCCGAACAAGTCACCTTGCCAGACAAAGCTTTATGGACAGCAGACTCTCATGTTGATTTTAGTTGGATTTTGGCCTCAGTCAAGAGGAATGACAGGATTTTAGGTCTCCTTCTAGCCCTGAGATTCAAGCTGTCTTATTACTGAGGCTTATTTCACTGTTGCAAGTTTGCTCATAAAATGGGAAATCAATTTCCCATGAGAAGGTTAGGAGCTACTGTATCAGGGAGCGTGTGCAAGACACGAGATAGGATTATTTTTAGAAAATCTTTTGAAGTCCCATAAGCTCGCCCTCTATTCTTTGATTGCCATGAGTCTGGGGACTGGTGTGAACTCACTTAACAACATGCAGACACTGGGACAAAGTGTTCAGGAGGAAGTGGCTACTTTAGGTTATGGCTGCTCTTTCCCTTTCTGAACAGGGTTGTGACTGCTCCTTGTCTCCCGGGTGGCGTCCCATTACTAGACTCAGAGGTCATAAGGAGATGAAGTTCTTCTGGTGTTACAAGCTACAGACCCTTAAAGACTGAGCTCAGGGGCCTGAAGCGGGATTGCCCAGTGACTTACAGCTCCAAGCCTGGAGAGCCAGGGTTCTAATGATCCAGGCTTAAGCAGCTAACGATTTACGGCTGGAGATCATAGTATTGGGCTTTAACCATCAGCAGCCTGGACCTGGGCAGCTGTATTCACTCTCAGCTTCTTGCAGCAGTGATCAGCAGCAGGGGGTAGTGTCTACTTGCGTTCTAACTCCCCAAAGAGTTTAGGGTGTCAGGACCCTGAGCACATAGAAATCCTAACATTACATGTTGGGACACTAGGAACTTAAGGCTTAGCTTCTTTTGCAGTTACTTCTATCAGATGGGTTTCAGTTTCCCTTTTCCAGCTCTTTCCAGTTCACTGTGCCTCCAGCCCCTTTGTTCCTGCCCCTGGTCACTCTTTGGAATCCCACTGTCATCCCTGTGATGCTGTTCTGCTGCGCTCCCATCAGTTCCTCCTCCAGTGCCCAGTTCAGTCACCTGCCGAGTAAGAGCAAAGCAGGCAGGAGGAAAGTCCTATGCACCCTCATACTGCAACACCAGGGGGCAGCACAGGAGGGTGTCTCCGGACCGAGTAATAGTTAGCTAGAAAAGCTTGTTTCTACAGTGGCAAAGGGGGCGTGGCAGGAGTGTCTGTACCCATCCCAGCACAGAACCCCACAGCAGTTAAGGACTTACACGAATCACAAGCCTATACTGAACCACCAGGAAGCAGGTTCTTCTCTGGCCTGGGTGCCGAGTGACAGCAAGAGGCCTGGTACACGTTGTTAAACAGAGGCTAGAATAGTACTTCATGGAGCTGGAGTTGTGCTTTGGCAACAAGAAGCTTCCTCAAGGCGGGCATACAACACTCAGGGCTCTCAGGCTGCCGTAAGGGCAGTCCAGCTGGCTGGCAATCCTCTGTTCAAGCATCAGGACACACGGAAAGGGGCTAATAACTGTTCATTTAAGGGAATCAAATGTACTCAGCTCCCCAGTATCTTGTTTAAAGGAAAAAAGAAAAGCAATAAGAGAGGTGCTTACAAACAACGTCTAACAAGGATCTGCTCTTAGCGGGACACCCGTGGGGAGACTTGGGCATCTAATCCGCTCATGCCTGCAACAGAAGCCTGAGTGTGGCTTCCAAAGTGGATGCAAGTGGACAGCAGGTGGCAGAGACAGGCTGAGAAATCAGTGCTGCCACCTTTTGCATGTATTTCAAAAGGGTGTGACAGAGATCCATGGGGGGGGGGTAGAGTCCTGTCCTCTTGGACTGTCCCTGTGAATTGACTGTCATTGATGAGGACATTGCAGTCCTGACTGTAACATTCTCTCTCGGAGGGAAGATGGAGACTGATGAGATTCAGAAAGTAAACAGATCTCACACCCTGAGGAAGCTCTCGAAATCGACAAGATTCTCAAGGCCCCTTTCCATGGTTATATAAGCAGTATGGACTGCTCCGGAGGAGAAATGGTTCATTTACCCTGCCTCGCTGCCTGCCTATCAGTCAGGGAGCACCAGGGATGGAGCTTTCAAGAGCTGATACCCACGCTGGAGTAGGCTTCTGGATTCTGCAGCTGCCTTCGAGTCAGCCACACTCCTGCAAGTTAACCCCAATAAGCTCATGGTGCACCACGTTAGATTTTTGTGGAATTGCTACTTTGGCCTGTCCCCAGTAACTTATCTCAGGTAAACAGACATTTTTTTTCACAAAAACAAAACCAAACAAAAAAACCTGCTGTGTCTCTCTAGACAGAGACGAAGGGACGAGACTGGAAAAGAGAAGAAAACAGACACATACATTCGGACTTCAGCTGGGCCCTGTACTAGAGTCCCATGGATCAAACCATACGGCTCATCTGCCTACACAGAGCAAGTAACTCCCCACCTGTGACTAACAAGTGCTCTCCTTCAAGGGCATCACTGCTACTTACTGGGTATTTTTCCAGTGGTTCCATAAGGAGGGCATCACCAAAGATTAATCGGCAATACTCGGCCATCTTGGCTTGCTGCTTTGGGCTAAGAGCAAGAAGAAAAGAATTATGGGGATTTTTTTTCATAGAAGTTACTTTTCATTGTGAACACAGAAGGAGGTCAGCCAGGATGAATTTCCATCATCCTGAATATCACACGCATGCCCACACACATGCACACACACGTATCACACACATGCAGGCTGGTTGTGTGGGGCTATTTTTAACAACCTGGATGAGGGCACAGCACACCCTTTCCCTGTCTCTGGAGTCAAGAGATTCCAGAGTTAGAATCTTTGTTCCTTTTGTTGGATTCCCTTGGTTTTATGTCAACTGTAAGGCACCTGGGATAGGAATGTTTTCGCGATTCCATGTGAATTCTTGGGGGGAAAGGCATCAGCACAGCAGAAGGTGGGAAAGGAGTATCTATGAGGAGGACAGAGGGGAAGGAAGAGTGAGGAAAAAGAGGTGAGTATTTGAAGAGAGAGAACCGCACATGCAGAAGAAAACCAAGCAGACGTGGGTTTGTGTGTGCATGAGAAGCTTACTGGAGAAAGGACAAAGCAGCCTTGGCAAAAGCTATCTGCAAGTCTTCTTTTTCCTGAGTTTTTGAGAAATGGCCTCACTGTGCAGTCTGGGCTGGCATGATGTTTGAGATCCTCCTGCCTCAATGCCCAGGGTGCTGAAAAGACAGGCAGATTTACCTGGGCCCAGATTTGCATGTCAACAACCCTTCTGTGGAGTGGAATAGAGGCAGAAGGCAGCCCATGCTGGCTGCTGGGAGGAACCTGTTCTGACCTGGAGACCAGGCTTTGCCGAGTTGAGCTCCTCACTCTGTTCTGAATCTGTACCAGGAGAAGGATTTTAACTGCTCCTGGAACTGAACAAAGGATTCTGAGAGGGTGCAATGAAGCAATGGGTACAAACACCTTAGAAGAACTGCGAGAGCAAGATGCATATAGAAGGATCCCACGGGGCTGGGCTGCCCTGTCTGTGGCTAGCCTAGACAGCCTGTGCCTCCAGCCCCGGTAATGATGCTGTGAGAGGGAACATCCACATCCTTGCAGCACTCCTGTTTCCCTGACCTTTTCAGATGCAATTAAAACACAGTTTTCTCATCCTGTGCAATGATAAACATCATTACGTGGCACCCAGTACTGCTGAGTTGGGGTTTACAGGCTTTGATTGTGATCTACAGACTGTGGGTCTTGACTTCCCCTGGTTATCCTGCAATGACACTCCAGTCTACTTAAAAAACATACTAAAGAGAGGACTAGTAACTGCGATGAAAATGATGGTGCTTTAACGTAAATCATAAAGATTATGAGATATAATTCGTATTTTCACTCCTTCCCTGAAGGGTAAGCCTAGAATACACTGTGTTTTCTGGGAAGCGGGTACTTAGACTGGCACTCAGCTGTGGTGCAGAAGGAAAGCGCTCATTATAACTGTTTCTAACAAAAACGAAGCAGGGCTCCATGATCAGGTGAGCTTTTGGGGTTCATATGTCAACTCTCAAAGTTATTATCTTCCTGGAACTGCAGGGAGAGTTAAACAAAAGATTCCAAGAACTTGCAAGGCCCCACATGACAAGTTTACATCTTTCTTTTGAGACAAGGTCTTCTTATGTAACTGAAGTTGGCTTCAAACTGTGTATCCCAGTCTGGCTTCAACTGTGTGATTCCCCCTGCCTCAGCTGGAATCATGTCCACAGCAAAGCCTGATACTTCTCCACTGTTCCTGTCTTGCTCGAACAGGATTTTACTGTATGGTCTGTGGAGCCCTAAGGATAGAGGATGATAGCTCTCAGAAGTGTGAGAAAGGACTGGCCATTGACTAAGCCCAGAAATATACTGGAGGTGGTAGTTTAAGGACAACCCACTAGCTATACGGATGGGACCTTTTGAACAGGCAGGGAAGTGGTTGATGACGTAGATGATCTTTGCCCCGTGGCAATTTACACGAGAAGTCGGCAAGGCCCATGTGCTCTCTGGCTGCAGCTGAGAGAAGGGCACCTGTTCTAGGCTGCACTGAAGAAACCTGGGAACAATGCAGCAAACCTGCATTTTGGGCAAGGCTGTGGGTAGTTCTGATGTGAGTAGTTCCTGAGCCACACACATCATTCAAATCACTTGGAGTGTCCTTAAAATGAAGCTTCACACTTAGAATCTACTATAAGGGCCAACATCCAGATCTAATTTCTAAGAATTTCCCAGGGAACATATGCCACTACCTTGGGGACTGCATTGGGAAAGAAGTCTGTGTGGAGACGGGAGAGGAAGATGTAGGTATCCAAGAAAAACGCAAAGTGTGCTATTCAACAGTCAGGCCATTTGTGTTCTCAATAAGTACAAATGCCTCCTGAAGAGAGCAGAGAGCAAATTGAACACATGCACGCACATGTGCTACACACACACACACACACACACACACACACACACACACACATCCGTGGAAAACAGAGAGAGCTTAATTGCAGGTCATACTCACAGAAATAAATGGCATTAACTACAATTAGTAAAGAAATTCTATAGTTTTAGAGTATCAACATCAGCCATGGTAATAAAATGAAAGAGAAAAATTCACAAACATATTACGTGCTTCATGCCATGGCATGTATTCCTAAACATATGAAAATATCTACATAGCATCTACCAAAGAAGCCAGTCTCTGACAAAGAACATACCCCATGGCATGGGGTAAAACCTTACAAAATAAACTAAAGCTAATGTCCTTTTCGGACCTTGTCAAAATCTCAGTTCGTGGTGAAGCCGAGCCTGGAAGTCATTTTAATCAAATTCAATATAAGATTCTTTCTTTGAAAATGCTGAATCACACATCAAGCGGGACCTTATAAAACTAACATTCTCTCTTCTCTCCCTCCCCCCTCCCCCCTTCTTGTTTGTAGTGGTGGTGGTGGGTGAGTGTACAGCGAGGAGCCTGTGCACTACACAGTGGCTATGTGGAGATCGGGAGTCAATTTTGCACAGCTGGTTCTCTCCAAGCACCTTTTGTAGGTTGTGAGGATTGAGCTCCGGTTGCCAGGCTTCCTCTCATATCAGAAGTTGGCATATCTGTCATGTGCTGCCATTACATTATCACACTTGTGTGTCCCGGGAAGGTCATTTTCCTGTTTTCTTTCATCATTTGTGAATTACACATAAATTGCAACAGCTACATTCATTTACCCAGAAAATGCAGCATCCTGGTGCTATAGCCTCTTTGTTTTTGTGCACAGTGTAGGAATTAGGTTTGGTGCACAGTTTGGAATCTCTGTCTAATTGGAGTGGAGGATTGCCAAGCACATCCTGGGGTTGGGGATCACAAGCCACATCAGAGCAAACACTGACTGACAGTTGAGCTCTGATTGTCTTGATTTCATGTCTTGGGGGTTTCTGATGTGTGTGTGTGTGTGTATGTGCACGCACACACACGGGTGCGTATGCACATGCATGAGCATGTATGCATTGTTGATTCAGAGCCTACATTCTGAAGCCAGGCTACCTTGGTTTGAATCTCACCTCAGTTGCACAGCCTTGGGCAAGCTAAATACTCACTTGGGATTCAGTTTCTTTACCTCTAAGATAAGGGTCACCCTACTGTTCCTTTGGTCAACACTAGGGTTTATAGTACGGGTTGCATGAGCATGTAACATATCAGGTACAGTGTTTGGTGCAAATATATGTTCAGTATATGTAAGTTTTCCTATGTCAGTGGTGGTCATAGATGTGGATGCTCTGTCTACCTCAAGGGAGAGTTTACTGGGTAGCGGGTGAGACTGCAAATTGAACTGCATTTCTCGATTTTATCTCCTTTAAGTAGACATACTCCTTTAAGAAAATAACACTGCTGAAGGCCCATTATTAAAGAAAACAAAAGCCAGGCACTGCCAGCAAGTCTGAAAACTGTTATGCCTGAACAAAAAGTGGCTAGGCGTTGTTGGAATCCAAAGAAAAATGACAAAGTTACTTGCAAATCTGAGCTGTTGCTGCAAACCAGGTGTTAAATGCAGTCACTGCAGGGGTGAGGAGAAATAGCAAGAAATGGAATAAACTTCATTCTCATCCATGCCTCCTCAGGAGTGTGAGGAAAATCATGTATAGAGATTTTATCATTCACAGGATGAGATGCCTGCAATGAAACAACGTAGCGCAGTAAATGGTGCGCTGTCCTGAGAACAAACTAGAAACCGGTCACTTCAAACTAAGGTTTGAAGAAGAAAGAGTGTATGGTGTTCAACTACCAGACACGGCAGAGGGACTGGACTTGTAAGGCAATAAAATTAACGAGATTTGTAGCAGGAGGAGTTGCTGAAAGAAGGCTTTAAGAATCACCAGGCGGTGGTGGTGCACACCTATAATCCCAGCACTCCAGGAGGCAGAGGCAGGTGGATCTTTGGATCTTTGTGAGTTCAAGGCCAGCCTGGTCTTAAAAAAAAATGGCCCACTGCATTCCAAGTCAGTAATGGAAAATCAGTGCAAAGACAATGTACTCTACCGCACTGTAAAGTGAAGTTTTTAAAATCGTCCTATGGCGTGAAGATAGACCCCACAGAGCTCCTAAGATTTAAATCAACAGTTCTTCCTTGGCAGATGAGAGCTTGCCACTACACAATTGAAAGACACCACTGATGAGAGCAAAGAATTCGACCTCGGGTGGGAAATTGCTATAGAGGCCTCGTTAGGGAAGACCTCTCACTGACCACTCCAGATACTTACGAATCCACGTGGTTCTCAAAGGACAGGAGGATGGGGAAAGGTGAAGTCTTGAACGCACACTCTGCAATGGCTTCTATGACTTCCTAAGAGAAGAACACACATATATATTCAACACTGAGCAATGCGTGTGCATTTTTTTTTCTTGGAGTTAAATCCATTAGTATGGTGGGGCGGGGTATTTGTTTCAGTCTTTCTGTGTGTCTGGTTTGTTTTCACTGCTGTTTGTTTATAGCATGAGGGGTTAAAACCAGGCCCTCATGAATTCTAGGCAAGTGCTCTACTACTGACCCACATGCCCAGCTCAAATAGCTGTCTTTTTAAAAAAAAATTGTAGAATTATATCAAATAGCTTGGAATGGCTGGAATGGGCTGTGTAGTTCTGGCTTTTGGTTCTGTATGGTTAAATAAGAAAGGAGTGTGGGCTTTGGTGGAGGGGCAGGTGGGGAAAGTATTTCTATTTGATGATTGTAGCTTTCACTTTTTTGTAATGATACTGTCATCTAGTCATGTCAGGAAAAATTATACAATACGGTAAGACAAAAATTTTTACCCATAAATTTACTTTCTGAACCAAACTGCTATTAGCACTTGGTTATATTTGCTTCTGGTCTATCTTTTCATGTATTTGTGTGACTTTGTTTTGATAATAGTTATATAATTTATATTTTTATAAATATTGTTATTAAGAGATAAATTAAAGGATAGGAGTGTAGCCTTGTGGCAGGGTATCTGCTTGGAGTTGGCAAGATCCTGGTTTTGATAGCCTGCATCTAAACCAAGCAAACAGCAAACGAAATGGAGATAGACCTTCTGCTCATGACAATAGTGTCTAAAGCATCCCAAGTTGCATAAATACCAACAGAGTCTACCTCCATTCTTTCGTCCCCCCCCTCCCCGCTACAGCCCTGCTAGTTGCCTGCTTTAGCCAAGCCCTACTCTGTGCTCACACTCTCAGCAATCGGCTCTATAACCTGGATCCTTGTCTTCTTAGTTCTGCTGTCGCAAACATTTCAAATACATGCAATTGTGGAATATATGGCTTTGGGGGCTGGGCACTTTTCAGATGGCGTGTTTTCAAAGGACATGTGTGTTCTAAAGCACATGTATCAGTACTTCACTTTTCCTTTTATACTTGTTTTAAATGTTTACGTCAGGGCTGGAGTTGGAGTCCAGTGGTAGGGTACTGGGTACCCTAGGTTTTACACCCAACAATGAAAATAGATTATATGTCATAAGCTTTAAGAACTCTACTCAAAATTCTAGAAAGATGGAAGTACCACGATGGACTTAACTTGTCATCAGTTGTTGGATGGGTACATTCTTCTAGGAATAGACTCTTTTAAGAAGAAAACCTGAGTTGAATAATAGGGACTCATTCATAGTCTCTCACAGGTTTCCAAATTATTTTTCATTATAAACTGTTTACAGTAATGAACAAAGGATCAGATTGCAAAGCATATTCACCACTGGGCATTTGAGCATTATTTTTCCGAAGTGCTTTTTTTTACTTAACTGGTATTGACATAAAATCTCATTTACTTATTTATTTATAAGATTCATTTTATTTTATTTTATGTGTGCGAAAATTTTTGTCTGCATGTATGCCTGCAAACCATGTGCTTTCAGTGCCCACAGAGGACAGAAGAGGGCAGAAGAACCCCTGGAACTGGAGTTACAGACCCTTGTCATCTGTCCTGTGGGTTCTGGGAATCAAACCCATGTCCTCTGGAGGAACAATCAGTGCTTTTAACCACTGAGCCATCAACCCAGCCCCTTCTATATTAAGTGTTCCACCATCCATACTATTCAAACGTCACACTCCCACACACTGTGTTTGTTTACATTCACTCTTTGCACCTTCTCCTGTCCAGTTGTAACTTCTGCTCCCATTCTTGCACGCTGAAACCTTTCCCATGGACTCTTCTACCTTTCCTGTGTGGTGCAAAGCTTTCTTTATAAATACACCATTAAGCTACTTCCCTTGCCCCAGAGTATAAACGAGGCATTCTAATTCTAGGCTGCATTTGCATATATCTTCTAAGAGTGATGTGCTTGCATAGAGCATGTACCACACTTACTGTTTCTTGGAAGTGAACTCACAGATTGCTTTTCATACATAATCAATGTAACTTTTTATCACAGCCTAGTCCATCAAAATAAGTGCACTATAAAAAGTAAGTGATGTTAGGAGGTAACATTTTTTATTTCATACATTTGCACACAGGTTGTGGATGCAAACAGGCTCCCAACCAAGTCAGGCTGGTGCTGGCTATCACACAGGCATGGGCTTCTGGCACCTTTAGTGGGCATGGGCCAAGCAGACAGGACACTGAAACTTCTTCACCAGTCTTACAGGGGATTTAATTCTACTCTCAGCCCTCAGTCTGGGTGAATAAGAATCCCTTATGGATTCTTATTCCAACACTACAACCTTTATCTTCATAGAAAGAAAATGCAAGTTTGGCTTTCTGCATTCTAGTTACAATGCCAGGGGCTCACATCTGCAGGGTTCTCCCTGCACGCTGGGCAGGGTCATGGCCTGCATTTCTATTTACAGTGAGCTCAGGTGGAGTGTATTCCTACCACCTGTTTGCTGATAAAGAATGAGGCTTGAACTTGATGGGAAGATTTTTCAAGATCTTGTGGCCAGCAGAGCCAGAGCTGGTCCCGGAGCCCATCGTTGGCCCAACAGTCAGCTGGAGAGCAGCACCCTAACATCTGTATTCTCTTTCTCACCCATCTTCCTCTCTCTGCCTAGTTCTCCTCCAACTCTACAATACTTTTATCTACTGCTAAAAACACTCTTTCAAATGTTCATATCAAACAAGACTTTACTGAGTTTTGCCTAATATTTCAAGTTGGTCACAAGTGAAAACTCTCTAAGTCCTCTTAGGGGACTTTTGTTCTTTTTTGATGTTTCAAAATATTTTGTAAGGGTCTTAAAACTAACAATGGCTTTTAAGCTTCGTTATTTCATATATAGATATAAATAATTTACATTGGTATAAATTTTGCTTTATTGACATAAATTTAAGGTCAATTTTGTTATATATATGTATTTCTGATCTTGATTAAAGTATTGTGATTGTGTAGATCATTTAAAAATGTAATGTGTAATTAAAAATATAGGTTAATAATCTCTATAATAGTTAAGTTTGTAGTCATGTTAGTTAGATTTTCTAGATGTGCATAGATATATTTCAGATAGGCATTCTTCATACCTTTCAAAGACTCAAAATATGACATTTAATGTTTTAATAACTTAGGACTTTTCATAACAGTGAGACACTTCTGCTCCTGACAGCACCAATCTACTTCTGGATGCCCAGAGGAAGATGGGCATCAAAGAGTCTCCTTATGGAGTTTGTTAGCCATTTGGGCAAAAAACTGCTCTTGCCTGGACTGTTACATAAACTGGACACAAAGAACCCACAGAGAGAGGACTGATGAACTTGCCTAAAGGTAAGATGATCCTTCGGGGTTCCTGCTTCATAAAAGAGTCTGTGAGACATTCTGCATGATACAAAAAAAAAAGTGACTAAACTGTCTTTAAAATTTCCTGCTTCATAAAAATGTTTACTGGATACTATGAGCCTATAGGCTAAAAATGGATGCCCCAACGGTACAAAAAAACTTTGGGTGACTGTCCAGGCAGTGAGATGTCTCTGTCACTTCTAGAGTTTTAAAAGTTGCTTACTTCTTGTTTACTTAGGTAATATTATATCCTTCTGGAGTCTTTGATGGAGTTAAAAAATAGATAGTTATAGTTATAGGTTTTCTTTGTTATAATAAAAAAATTAAATAGATTTAAATATTGTAACTGTAGTTCTTGCTTGATAACTGTTTTGTTATATGTAATTTTTACTATGTTAAAATGAAAGCCTTTCTTTTTTGTTTAAACAGAAAAAGGGGAAATAGTGTAGGAGGTCCTTCTGCATTTTTATTGCATTCATTGGTTAAATAAAGACACTGCCTTGACCTTTTGATAGGGCAGGACTTAGATAGGTGGAAAAAAGAGAACAAAATGGTGAAAAAAAAAAAAAGACAGAGCTGCCGACCAAGTCAAACACACTAAATCTTTCCCGGTAAGCCACAATCTCGTGGTGACATACAGATTATTAAAAATGGGTTAAATCAAAATGTAAGAGTTAGCCAATAAGAGGCTAAAACTAATGGGCCAGACAGTGTTTTAAATAAATACAGTTTCTACGTAATTATTTCAGGGGTTAAGCGAGCCTGGCACTGGGAATGCGGCCCGCACCTCTTACTACAATTTCATTCATGCTCCATCATGCTTGGGTATTAAAGTCCTTTTCTGTACCACTGCTGCCTATTCCTCCAAGACTTACAAAACTGCATTTGGTAACCCGTTGTCTTAGTTAGGGTTTCTATTGCTGTGAAGAGACACCACGATCATAGCAACTCCTACAAAACATTTACTTGTGGCGATTTGCTTACAGTTCAGATGTTCAGTCCATTATCATCATGGCAGGACATGGCAGTGTGCAGACATGGTGCTGGAGAGGTAGCTGCTACAGGTTGGTATGCAGGCGACAAGAAGTAGACTGTCTCACTGGGTGTGGCTTGAGCGTACGTGAGACCTCAGAGCCCACCTCCACACTGACACACTTCCTCCAACAAGACCACACCTACCCCAGCAAAGCCACACTTCCCAATAGTGCCATTCCCTTTGGGGGTCATTTTCTTTGAAACCACCACACCTACTGAACACACAGATCAATGACTCACTTCCAGTGGGAAAACTTCCTTGGACACCTTTGTCCTTGACAGACAGGAGCAGTGGGAATTTAGATAGGTGCACGTTTGTGGAGCCATAAAATTATACCCTAAGTTATTTCCGAAAACGAAGCCTTATTTTTAGAAGTGCTTGGGTTGACCATTTCATCAACTTCCATCACGTGCTTTTCTCCAATCTGTTCCATATAATGGCTGGTTAAATGTGGCTGCCTGAGGGGAGGGAAGCCCAGGGATGGAGTGGGAAGTGTTGTGGCCGTCCTATGTAAAGAGGACAGAGGCTGAGTGTGAATGGGGAGAGGGAGACAGAAAGGTGAATTTCGAGGACAGCCATCAGAAAGACCAGGACAGGTGGCACAAAAACAGGAACAAAGTTGTCAGGCAGAAGAAGTAGAGCCAGGCCACAACTCCAAGGCTGGCAGAAAGAGGCTGACTTACAGCGTCCTCCCTCTCCCTAGAGTGTAACATTTTGTTGTTGTCCATACAATAAGCAGGTATCATATATCAACGCGAACCCTTGCTGTGTGAGCTCCATCATGTGGCAGTGCTCAGGAACACATAAACTCAGGGCAGATAAACGCTGTGACACACACCCAAGTGACACGCTCTACATGTGTGCTGCTGCAGTGTGCACTGAATTGTCAGATGCAGTCCAGTCACACTGGGGAAGTCAGTTCCAAAGTCACAGGAAACAGTGGAAGGGACATTCACTGCCCACCAACATGCTATCTGTGGAATTTCACACGAGAACATGGAGAGGCAGATTTCACTTACATAAGGGGCAGAGGAAAGGTGATGGACATGAAAAGGAGGCTGCCCTTTGATTGGTCTAGGATGGCAAAACTCCAGACCTTTATTGATCACCTCCTCTGTGTCAAGTTTAATTCAATGCACTGTAGGAAGACGGGCTCGGCTCACAGAATGAAGGAACCTGCCTTTGTGGGGATTACGTAAACAAGAGATGCGGTGATGAAGTTAAGCAGATTTTCGCAAGGTGACTGGATACCACATGGAAATTTAAAAATACAGAGTGGGAGGTAGTTAATTCTGAATGGTGTGGGGTCACCCCTAGTAGTAGTATGAAATAGAGATGCCCTAGAAGTCATTACTGGAGTGACATTTGAGAGCACTTCAAAGAAGTAACCCAAGAACTTAGGTACAACCTGTGCATTGATACAGCCTGCCTGGTTAGGATCAGGGAACAGCAAGGAGGCTCATAAAGTCCTTGTTATAGCGGGAGTTGACTGAACGACACAGTAAAGTGGCAAGGATCAATTTGAGGAGGAGACAATGGAGAGCAGAAGGCCCCATCCCTTGTTTCTAATCTCACCATTACAAACTTGTCTTACTCATGGGCTCTGGGAATGCAGACTAGAGCTGTGCAGAACAGGGACTGGATTTGTATGAGGAAAGAGGGGTCTCTAAGCGCTAGACTTAGGAGCCATTCACATAAGTCCTGCACTACACTTGAGGGGCTCTTAGTGAAGAGCCTGAATCTGAAATCCTCAGCACCTTCCTCACCTGGTTCCTGGAGAAAAAAAAAAAGCACTTCTGCTACTGAATTTTTCTATAATTCAGGCTAGCATTTCCACTACCCGCCCCAGTCCCCACATCCATGTCTTCCCAAATTGCATGAGCGAGAGTGGGGGTAAGGGCCTGAAGGGTATACCTGGGCCCTCTCTGGCCACCGTGGTTACCCTATCCACCAGCAGGCCAAGGGATATAGTTCTCTGGGATGGCTGATACCCTTAAGCCTCTAAAGCTGACAATATTTGGACATGGTCGAGAAGCAGGCTGCAGGAGTTCAGGCAGGGACACTCAGTAAGCAGAGACCAGGAGCTCACAGGTGTGACTGAAGAACCACTCGTAGGTCAAGAGCACAGGAAGAGTCAGTCACTTCAAGTAAACCCGACAGCTAAGGCTGGGAAGCCAAGGCTCTGATCAAAAGAAATAAGCCATAGAATGGGCCAGATGTTTATTCTGTTCCCAGGATCTCAAAACTTTTTGTAGATTAAACCTTAAGAAAACAGTATTGCAACTCACAAGGGACTCTAAGGGGTAGAAGTGGGGCATAGACAGGGTGGTGGGTGAGTCTTCCAGCAGCTCAAGGGTAGTGCCAGGTCATCCCACTCCTCCAAAGGCTAGGACCCTCTCCACCATCACCACTCAGAGGAAGCTCTCGCATGGTGGCTATTCCTAGCCTCTTCTCTCTGGCTCTAAGCCCCACTTTTTCTTTCAGAGCCCAATTATGTGAGACGAACTAAACAGAGGCTAAATTACTGAGTGAGCAGGAACGTGTCTGGAATGCTACATTCTAGAGACACAAGCAGAGGCAGGAGCAGGGGTTCAAGACCAGTTTAGGGTGCACAGATCCTGTCTTTAAAACAACAAGAACAACATATTCCACAGAGAGAGCATTCTACACACATTGGTAATGATATTGATGGCACAGAACACATTGTTAGTGCCCAGCACAGTGGCTTAGACCAGAAAAATTCATTTCTCTGATTAGAATTTGGCATTGCCTGAAAACCCTGTCTCTATGTTTGCTATTCCACATGTTTTATTTAGCTGTATCCAAAGTGCCCAGGGTTAAAATGAATTTCTCTACATTTCAATCTTCTTTTTTTTTTAAAATCCCACTTTCCCCAAGATAGCTGAACCCCTTTCTACCTTTCCTCGAGTCTTCCATGGCACAGAAAAGACTAAGAAAATGTAGTTCACTGTCTTTTTGATCCAAGGCTTTGCTTCCATTTCCAGTGATACTGATGTTTCACTAACTCTGTATGTAACATTCACCTCTCATTTTCAATGACCTTGCCCCCATGATCTCAGTGACCCCCACACTGGTGCTGCATACTTTTGTCTTATTAGGGCAAGAGCTTATGATTGAGCTACTTCTGACCAGAGACATAGGTAACCCAGTTCACAGAGCCATGGCTAGAGACACTGGTAGCCCAGGTCCCAGGGCCTCGCCTAAAAACACTGGGAACCCAGGTCACACACCTCGCCTAGAAACACAACTCTTATTTTCCCGTTCCTCTTGCCTGATTTTCCTCTGAAGTGGTGAGAACCCCATGTCAGCACAGACAACATGACTTACAAAGACACAATCATAGGATTATTTCTGCTTCCAACAACAGCCAGTCTACCACAGGGCAACCCAGCTTCCTCCAAAGCCTGTTCCAAATCACCCAATCAAAATCTGTACTGTCAGCTCTCCATAACAAATATTCACCAAGACACTACAGTTTCCCATGACATAAACTTGCTCCATTCATGAGCAAAAAATATACACTTATTAGCCAGGCAGTGGTGGTGCGTGCTTTTAATCCCAGCATTTGGGAGGCAGAGGCAGGTAGATCTCTGAGTTCGAGGCCAGCCTGGTCTACAAGACCTAGTTCCAGAACAGGCCCCAAAGCTACAGAGAAACCCTCTCTAAAGACCATAAATAAATAAATAGTTAGATAAATAAATAAATAAGTACACTTATTACTAGTCACTCACCGTCAGAGGTTTCTGGCTGACAGATACCCAGTTTTATTCCTAGCATCATAGATTAGGACATTTACATGCTGCTCATTTTGCCTCTAAAACTCTGAAATCCCAAATGCTTTGAAACCAGAAGGCTTATCACAAATATAGTGTACAAAAAGTATGGATTTGGGGATATTTTGGATATTTATTTGATATTTCCTTTCCTAAGTCAGTAACTTTATAATTTGGTTAGTAGGATAAACTGCTGCATTCTGGCTTCTGAATTCAAACACAGAGATCATTCTCAGCTTGTGAACTTCATTGGAATACCCAGACATTATTTGAGAAAGCATTACCCCCCTTCCCCATAGGGACAAGTCTCCAAGCTGCCTTTTGGAAACTTGGTTCATTCTACCTTGAAGGATATTTCTGTTGTCATGGTGAATCCATGGGTGATGACAGGTTCTTCCTCTGCGGTCCTTCCCTTCCAGCAGTCCAGCTCCACGCAGCGACATCCAGACAGAAGCACCTGGCGATACATCTCTACAGAGGAATTCCCAGCCAACTGGCCAGCTGCAAAACAAACCCCAGAATCCTTTGAGTCAAGGAAAGTATGGGATGCGAACTTCATCAAAAGCTCTTTTGGCAAACAAAGCACTGGAGCCAGCCAGGTCACATCAAGGCTCCCTAGTGGTGGGTTAGGAGGAGAAGAGGGGACAGGAGAGGACAGAGAGGAGAGGGAAAGGTGTAATAGTAACAATGACACATACTGATTATCTGTTTACTGGGAGCCAACGACAGACCTTTGCAATCAACAGTTAATCTTGAAAAAAATCAACTGTCTGGTATTACTATTTTATAAGAAACAGAATCTACTCCAGATAATGAAAGGGGCACAGAGCAGTTGAGTTTCCCAAGTTTCCCTGGGGAATATGTAGATAAACACAGTTTTGTTCATAGAAGATATTTACTAAGTGAAGATGGCAGTACTCCCTAAAATGGTGTAGAGTTTTAATTCATATTAAATCCAACAGAAATTTGGCTGCAGAAATTGATATTCTGACCCAAACATCACATGACAATATTGGTAGTGGTGGTGGGGCTTAATTAGCCAATGTAATCTTGAAAAACATAAACAAAGTTCGAAAAATCACACTTTCCAATTTTAGAACTTACTACCAACTTATAGTAATCAAGACAGCATGACAACATGATAGGGAGAGTACATGGGTAAATACAAAAGAAATGAAAGCTTAGAAATAAACCTTCAGTTCTGGCTCACTGACTTTCAACAATGTAGCCAGTAAAACTCAGTACAGAAAAATCAGTATGTTCAATGAATTCACCTGGGGCAATAGGACAGTCACATGCCAAATAAACAAATAAACCAACTGGATCCCTAATTCACACCACATAGAATAAATTAATGCAAAATTGATCAAGTCCTCAATGTGAGAGCTAAAAATACGAAGGATGTAGAAGAAACACAGGCAGCACCAACGGCTGTGTTGTGTGTAACCAACACCAACAGCGCAAGCAACAAAAAGAATACTAGGGAAACCTGATGAAACTGATATTTGTGAGCAGATAGGGAAGCTGCTGCGTAGTTGGTTAGGAGTGAGCAGTCTCCACCAGCATCCTCGTAATTAGTTGGGAACGCGACCTTCCATGTCCTTGCTAAACACAATGATTCTGAGGGAGGAGGAAGTATGACAACAAATCCCCTCCGGATCTGAAATACCATGTGGAAGAAGGAGAAAGCGTCACAACTGCCCCTCGGCACTTTAAAATACCACATTAAATAATAACTACAGGTCAGACAAAAGGAGGAAGGAGGGGTAGCAGGCTTTGTGAAGGCACTTTGAGGTGGGGCTATTTCCTCCTAGTAAAATGTGGCTATTTGTATAGGTGTACTTTTTGTTTGTCATTTCTTTAGTTTTTTTTTTTTTAAGTCTTCTCTAGTATGTGACTCCCCCCATTTTGTTTTGGTGACAAGAATGAATTATTAGTCATATATCTGACCCTGGGTAGAGATAAAACTTTCTGAACCGCCTGAATTATCATAGGATTACTATGTGGTCAGAGGTTTTCCAGAAGAAAGACACACCTAGTTTCCCCCTTCAGAATGAACCCAAGTGGCCATGTCAATCACCTGGACAGAAAACACCCACAAGCTGTTTCTTCCAGAGATTTTAGAAAGCAATACAAAGTATACCTAAAAATGGAGATTGGAACCTGGGTCAGTCTGACAAACTAATGCCTTCTATGCAGGAGAATGTTTCCTTCTGCTTTTCTTCTTCACCTTGTAATAAACTCCACCTAGCTTCTATATTGTTTTCTGAGTGTCTTTCTTGTCTGAATTCTTTTGACAAAGGTCACCTGATTTGGGGACCTGAGGGGAACTGGTGAGATCAGACTGTGCTCCATTCTATGCTTAATGCATACTGTATAAAACATTGGCTTCAGGTTGTCTCATTCTGAAAGACTCCAATTACAAATAGCCTTTTGCTCCAGTTTGAGTACAGATTCAGAGGAAGAATGTCTCTGTATCTTGACTGGCATGTGGCTACCACCATGCGTCCAACTTCATGAAGCAGAGCATGATATACAGGTTATTCTTGACTGTGAAAAGGGTGCTGCCCTATGAATCTATTACCATGAATCGGGACCCATAAGCAGATGTATGTATCAAATCTATAAGAGTAAAACCAGATACCAGGATCAATTGAACACACAAGATTGAGAAAAGAATACAAGGCTTGGGCCTCAACAAAAGGAGGACACCTAACACCATGATGACAGTAACCCTTGTTACTGAACAATCTTTTTGAACACTGTGAAGATGTGTTGCTCTCATTGGTTTAATAAAGAGCTCAATGGCCAATGCTTAGGCAGGAAGAGGCTCGGCAGTACTTGCAAAACAGGGAGAGAGCACTGGATGAAGAAGGGCAAAATCTCCCGTCAGATGCAGAGGAATCAGAACGCGTACAGGATGAGGTAACCAGCCATGGCAGCACGAAAATAGAAATGGGTTAATTTAAGCTATAAGAACTAGATAGAAACAAGTCTAATCTATCAGGCAAGCTTTTATAATTACTAATAAGTCGCTGTGTGGTTATTTGGGAGCTGGCTGGTGGGACAGAATATTTTGCCTATAGACCCTGCAGACCTGACTTGGTGTATGCTCCTCCAGGAACAGACTGGCAGAGAACACTCAACTATCTCAGGGGATTCAGCTTGCCTCAGTCTCCATGGCTGAGGCAGCCTATCTGACGTCCATCTGGGTCCTGTGCTTTATCACTATGGCCTCCATGGTCCTGTACCTCTCCTGTGCAGCTTGACTAACCTGGGTTCCCTCTGACTCCGTGCTTGACTCTACATCAGCACCTCCAGCACACCTCCAACAGGGTTTGCTACCTAACTCCCATATAAACTCTCTTTGCATTTCTATCAGCCTCCTGCTTCTGCCTCTTAATAAAGTCCTCTGAACTCCTTGAACTCTACTGAGGCCTCTTCGCTCCCATGTGGCCATTCTGTAATCTCCATATGCACATGTACACAGATAGATTTACTGTGGAAAGGGTAGTATGTGACCTGAGAGCCAGTATCAGTAGTGAAGGCTGGAATAAAGGCGTGCTGATGGTCAGTGTCCAGCCATCACAGCAAATTCAGACTACTTGGCAAGTTGCAGCCAACAAAACAGATGTAGCTTGAGAACTGATTGTGATTCAAGAATTTTTGGGTCCTGTGGGAAACACAAACATGTCTGTCTATGTTTCTGAGGAAAGAGACTCTCATGACAGGAAGCCTGAGTGAGATCTCTGTCACAAAGTTATGAAATTGTGATAAAGCCATGGCACTGATGGACAGAAGTACTCTGTATGCACTGCACCACAAGCGGGGAAGCTGAAGAGGGTAGAGGTGGTATCAAACCCCCGGAACTAGAGCTATGGTAGTGGATTATGAGTTGCCATGCATGTGCTGGGACCTGAACCCAGTCCTCTATAAGACAAGTAAGTGCTCTTAAACTTTGAACCATCTCTCTAGTCCAGGCAGCCACCAAGTTCTTGATAGAATTGTTTTTAAAAGATTAATAATAGATACATTTTGGAACAAGTCTTTTATCAAACATACACATTGAAGTTTCTTTGAGCAATACATCACAAACTTATATGTTTTATTTATTTATTTACTTATTTTCAGTTATTTTGAGTCACAGTCTCACCCCGTAGCCTAGGCTAGCCTCAAATTAAAATCCCTCCTGCCTCTCCCTCCTTAGCAGTGGGCGTGCAGACATGTTTTCTCTCCTTTGCTATTTTGGATCTTCTTTTTATAGCCAATTGAAAGATGACTTGTGGATGAAAACTGCCAAAATGACTTTGAAATGGACAACATCTGCCCTGTGGAGACACACAGGGGAAAGGAAATGGGATTAGGCCAACTGGTTTAATTTTATTTTATATGCATGGCACGATACCCGACCAGCATAACAAAAGACTGTGCTCCTCAGTGCTATACAGCTCTAGCAAAGGAGCTTAAAGGCTGGTTAAGTACATTTGCATAATCACTTTTATTTCCTAGAAAAAATTAGGGCATTTAAACACACAAATGTCTTTTGCAAAGACAAAAAAAAATGCTGACAGAAGAACCTGGAAAACTCCTGATGCTGGATAATCAATTTGCCATTTATGATTGCCTCAGAGTTTATTGTTAGTGTAAAACTGTCCCCAGAACGGCTGCATAAAGGAGAAGGGCAGGAGGAGTGAAAATTAACACTGTTGTTCTTCCTAAACTTCTGAACTACGGGAAGCAAAGAACTGAAACAATCGTAAGATTCGTTAATCCAAAGGTTTGTTCCTGCACAAAACAGTGTTGGTATAAAAGAACAGAGCAGGTATGTACTGCTACTGTGATGGCTAGGGTTAAATGCCAACTTTATAGACTCTAGACTCACCTGGGGGATGGACCCCTGGGCATGACTGTGGGGGATTATCTTCATTCTGTTAACTGAGGTACCACTGTCCTACTGTGCATAGCATCTGTGATGGCCTGATGAAATCTGGAATTAATTAAAACCCCAAAGTGGCTGGGCACACCTGTGAGAGATTGTTTTTCTTTCTTTCTTTTTTTGTTTTCTTAATTGAATCATTTGGAGTGGGAAGATTAACTTCTAAATCTGGATCTTTGAGGTGGGAAGACACATCTTTAATCCAGATCTTTTGAAGTAGGAAGACCCACTTCTAATCTGAGTCACACCTTTTGCTGGAAGCCTACATAAGGACATGGAAGAGGGAAGCGCTCTCTCGTTGCCTGTGACCCTCTGCTCTTTTTAGAGTCCATTCCTTCATTGGCATTAGAGCCTACTTCTTTGGGATTCTGGTGTATACTAAAGATCAGCCAACATATCCAGATGCATGAACTGAACAACTACTGGATTCTTAGACCTTCTGTCATAGGCAGTCATTGGGTTGGCTGGACCACAGCCTGTAAATCATATATATATATATATATATATATAATGTTTAGACATATTCATATATATATGTATATGTATACATATACATATATACAAATACATATTCATATATACATATATGTATATATGGATATGTATATATGAATGTTTAGACAGTCTCCCATAGACATGCCCACAGGCTGAGCTGCTCTAGAAGTCCTCCATAGACACACAAACACATACACATACATTTTTCAACTATAAGTTCTGTTACTTTAGAGAATCCTGACTAATACAGCATCATCTCCAGGCTGAGATCCTGGGATAAACTGTTTTCTTGTCTCCTTCAAAAGCAGAGAAGCTATTTTATGTCGATAGTAACTAAGTAAAACTGGAGTGCTATGTCATAAATGATTCAAGGGACTTTTAGAGACATTTCTGTGAACTGGCTTACAAATGCATTCGTCATTCAAAGAACAGTTAGGAGGAATTGAATGTACCTTCTGAAAAGTGTGGGGTTTGTGAGATGAAAATAATCTGAAAACATTAAAGACTGTGTTTGCCATCCAGCACCTACAGCCTGCAAATGCTCTCCAAAGTAGATCTCTTGCTCCTTCATAAAATGAACAATTTTTATAAGAAATGAAGTGTCCCAAAGAAGGCATATTTTTTTATTGATTTTATTGAGCTATACATTTTTCTTTGTTCCCCCACCTGCCTCTCCCCTCCCCTTCAACCCTCTCCCACAGTGCCCACGCTCCCAATTTACTCAGGAAGTCTTGTCTTTTACTATTTTCCATATAGATTAGATCTATGTAAGTCTCTCAGTGTCCTCATTGTTGTCTAGGTTCTCTGGGATTGTGGATTGTAGGTTGGGTTTCTTTGCTTTATGTTTAAAAACCACTTATGAGTGAGTACATATGATAACTGTCTTTCTGGGTCTGGGTTACCTCACTCAATATGATGTTTTTCAGCTCCATCCATTTGTCTGCAAATTTCAAGATGTCATTATTTTTCTCTGCTGTGTAGCACTCCATTGTATAAATGTACCACATTTTCCTTATCCATTTTTCAGTCGAGGGGCGTTTAAGTTGTTAGCAAGTTCTGGCTATGACAAACAATGCTGCTATGAACATAGTTGAGCACATGTCCTTGTGGTACGATTGAGCATCCTTCGGATATATACACAAAAGTGGTATTGCTGGGTCTTGAGGAAGGTTGTTTCCTAATTTTCTAAGAAATGGCCATACAGATGTCCAAAGGGGCTGTACCAGTTTGCACTCCCACCAGCAATGCGGGAGTGTTCCCTTTACCCTACACTCTCTCCAGCATAAGTTGTCATCAGTGTTTTTGATCTTGGCCATTCTTACAGGTGTAAGACAGAATCTCAGAGCTGTTTTGATTTATTTGCATTTCTCTGATGACTATGGATATTTAGCATTTCTGCAAGTGTTTTTCATTCATTTTAGATTCCTCTGTTGAGAGTTATCTGTTTAGGTCTCTACTCCATTTTTTTATTGGGTTATTTGTGCTTTTGATGACAAATTTCTTGAGTTCTTTGTGTATTTTGGAGAACAGACCTCTGTCTGATGTGGGGTTAGTGAAGATCTTTTCCTATTCTGTAGGCTGTCGTATTGTCTTGTTGACCATGTCCTTTGCTTTACAGAAGCTTTTTAGTTTTAGGAGGTCCCATTTATTAATTGTTTCTCTCACTGTCTGTGCTACTGGGTTTATATTTAGGAAGTGGTCTCCTGTGCCAATGATTTCAGGTTTCTTTAATGACACAATTGTTTCAGTGACTGTGCTGCTGGGGTTATACTTAGGAAGTGGTCTTCTGTGCCAATGTGTTCAAGTGAACTTTCTACTTTCTCCTCTATGAGGTTCAGTGTGGCTGGCTTTATGTTGAGTTCTTTGATCCATTTGGACTTGAGTTTTGTGCATGGCAATAGATATGTATCTATTTTCATTCTTCTACATGTTGATGTCCAGTTATGCCAGCTGTAATGGATTAATTAAAAATGCTGCAAATGACCCTGGGAGCAGCCAGTCCCAGGCAGGGATGGCTGCAATTCCCTGAATGATGGCTGGTCTAGGGCAGGGAGACAAGTGGTGGCAGGCAAGGGACAGAGACATGGATAGGCACTCCATGCTGAGTGAGGTGGGGTGTTTATTCGGTGGGTTCTGGAGGGGGAAGAGAGAGAGAAAAGGAGAGAAGAGAGAGAGAGAGAGAGAGAGAGAGAGAGAGAGAGAGAGAGAGAGGAGAGACCGAAGCTGCCTCTCTGAAAGGGAGATGGAAAAGAGAGAGAACTCAGGCTGGAAGCTAAGATCAGCCTGTCTCAGCAGTTGGGGCGGGGAGGGAGTGGGTGTGGCTTGTCTCTTAAAGAGACAGAACAATCATTACACCAGCACCATTTGTTAAATATGCTTTCTTTTTCCATTTTATATTTTTTTGCTTCTTTGTCAAAAATCAGGTGTCCGTAGGTGTGTGGATTGATATCCGGGTCTTTGATTTGGTTCCATTGGTTCTCCTGTCTGTTTTTATGCCCCAAAAAACATATTTTGAGAAAAATCCATATCCCAACTGTCTAGTTTCTTAGAATTCCCATTATCTTTCTTAGTTGTGTTATAATTTCCATTCTTCTCCCTTCCTCCCTAAAGTCTTAACTTTATTTTTGTCCCTGAAATTCCTTATTTCTCTTTCAAATACCACAGGCTCCCACTATATTTCCATATGACTGGGGCTATGGACTAGGGTATGTCCTGCATCACTTGAGCCTAGGCATTTCTGAAGCTGCTCCTTGATATTGTCTCTGCCTGATCAAGAACCCTCTTTGCAATTCAGACTGAACTCCAAGCTGCAACTCCATTCCAGACAGATGGATAATGGTGACTCGAGTCAGCCTGCAGTCTCCCCTTGCCTTCGTCATTTGTGGCAACGCTGGTAACAATCACTGGAGCCTTGACTCTGATTACTAAGGCACCCAGGGAGAGAAAAGACCAGAAACTGGAAATTAACAGCCTCGGTACTAATCCAACTTTCTGAAGAATTTCTCATGCTTTAAAACGTGGAAAGTAGCCATCTACCTTCACATTTATTAATGTTTTGATGTTTCCCTTCAAAGTGATATGCTCTCAGAATGCAATGCACCTGTCAACTCAGGGTTCTCCTTCTGTGAACACTGTCACCCTCAATAAATGGAGATGGGCACTATTGTTGCCAACTTTCAATTCTGTGACGCTCTTTCAGGGTCTATGATCTCACAGCTGCACCTAGCAGAGCAATCCAGGTTACCAAGAATGCACCGCATTCACTGTTGTCCCACTGAAAACACAACACCCTCTTGATTATAGAGTCCAGCAATCTTAAAGGGCCTAACTGAGAAAGTATTGAAAGTACAAAGTCAAAACCATTCCCTCTCCTAAGAAAATCAATTTCATCTCTAAGCCTTATTATTGACAAAGGTATCAGCAGCAGGTTTGTACATACATATTCCCAAACATGCTATCTGTGGGAAGCACTGGTTACTGGGAATGCAAGAATAAGGCACACCCACAACCTTATCACCTGACAGGGGAGTGGAGTATGAATAATAACGGTTCCTGTTTAGCAGGGAGTTTAAACTCTCATCATAATCTTATACTTTCTTTCCCCTTCCCAAGAGAACATTATATTTAAGTTTCAGTAAGCTTAAGGGTCTCCTCCCAGCCCTGGAAAATAAATCTAGAATCTTCTCATGCTGTCATGGCAACTCCATGCCCATGGAGGTAGTCAGTGTGGCCTCTGCTGTATGGTTTACTTCTGACAATACATGATAAGAATAATGGAAAGAATACCAGATGGGGCTGGAGAAGTGGTTTAGGCAACCTCTAGAAACTTTACTCCTATAAAAAGGAATCCATCAGGGACTTTCACAGAAGCAGGTATGGGTATTGGTCATAGAAAGCCCATGCTTAGGGTGCACGATCAACCTGAAATCCTGAGACCCACAAGACAGGGACAGTGCCTGAGAGCCTGATGGCATTCATGGGTTCCTGATTGAGCCTCAGCAGCTGATGTTTTGCTGCACGACGTATAAATTCATCACTCTGTGGGTCATTTAGACGGCATCCAATCATGTTCAGCCACAGGGACCTTTGCTTTTTGTATTTATCTTCATTTTATAAAGGAATTAATGTAAGAGTGTCATTTAAAGGTAAATTCAACCAGGGCTTATTTATTTCCTCAGTTTATTCTACTATCCACTTTTCTTAGGACTGTATATAATTTAAATTAAACAAAAGTGAGAAGAGCTTGCACACGCCACAGTCTAGCAAATGGGAGAGAGGTAAAGGAGGGAGCGGGTGACACTCAGCTTGAGGTGAATAGTGGTTGGTTCCTAAGGGAACAGCTGGGCTTTTTCTGCAGCCATGAAAGTATATAGGAGAAGAGAATAATGATCTGAGATCTTCAATGAGATAATTTAATTAATCAGATTATTTGGACAACTAATTCTAATATTTTTCAACATTAAATCTCAAATCTTGCATTTTGTTCTACGTGAGATAAGGGTATTAATTAGGCAACGATAGAGAACATAGCTGCCTTCATCCATTATCTTCCAGATTTTTGGAGATCAGGAAATTTTATGAGTCAGCTATGTTGCCAGTTGAAATGATTATATAGAGTTCCTCCTGGAGAGAGGCTTTGTTTTTCGTTTTTTGATTTTTTTCCTCTTTGAGCCACCTAGATAGATTCCTCAGAGAGAGACAATAACGTAAAATATAATTACTACAGGTACACGGCCAAGACTGTCCAAAATTCTCAACAGTGACTGTTGTCATTAACAACCAGCTTGTCCTATGTACGTATTTTTTATCTGATGTATTTTTGCTTTTGGGTCCATCTTCATGTTTAATGAGGGGGCAATTACAGGGATAGAGAAGATACAAATAAGAGATTGCCAAACAGATTCATTCCTCAGGCTGTATATATTTAATTTTTATAGTCCCTGTGAAGGGAATTAAAAAAAAATAATCCAGGTTTTGAAACTCTTCTTGTTTAGGTTGAGAGTGGAGCACCTCAGAAATACAAGTTCTGACAATTCTCCAAGAAGAGCAGAGTGGTTACAGGGTGGCCAAGATTGCTGTCACCTGGGTCGCTCAGTCTTAACTCCTCCAATCAGAGCACAGCCCCACTGGCGCTGCCCTCTGCTTGAGCCCAGCATTGCTTAGGCTCATGTGAGTGGAACCCTCTTTAGGCTACTGCACGCTCCTATGAAATAAGATTTCTGGAGTTTCCATTTGTTCTAGAAATGGATCTGAAGCACGGCTATGCACCTGAAAAAAATCCAAGACAGCAGACAGGCGAGGGGCTGCCATCCATGTTTACAATCTCGTTTATTTCTTAGCCATTGATTTTTAAATTTAATTGGATTCTGCATTAGGCTTTGATTATATATATTTTCTATTTTAGTGCACATTTAAATGATTTGGGGGAATCTGAATTTTTATTACAGAGACAGTCATATTTATTCAAAGGTTTCTGGGAAATAGGAGTATTATATTCACTTTGTGTGTAAATAAAGCAGCAGCCTTATGAAGTAAAGGCATGTTTTGACCCATAAGTCAAAAAAGGACTTTTCAAGCAAAACCTTGAAAGCCTATAGAAATCTATCCTTCCTCCCTCCCTTCCTCCCTTCCTCCCTTCCTTCCCTTCCTCCCTTCCTTCCCTTCCTCCCTTTCCTCCCTTCCCCTCCCCTACTGATTATGTGGAGTTCTTCTCTGTTTCCCCACAGGAAAGTGAGTACTTTGACTTGAACTAGGAAAGTGTAATATGGTGAGCATTTATTTGATCTAATTCAGATCTGTGTAATGCAGAGCACAGCACAATAACAGCTCAAAAGACAGAACAAGAAAAACAACAAGTAGACTACTCAGGATCACGACAGCAGTTAGCCGCTCTCGTGGTTTGAAATCTGTGTTTCTGAAAACGTGTCCACTGATGTTACTAGAAACCAAATAGTGAGATGCAACAATCAGAAATCACGTTATGCAAATTAGATGCAGAAATGTGAGGATGCCGGCTTGAACTGGTTTTCCAGTAAACAGCAGGCTGCAGATGTCACTTACTGCTAGAACATTTGCCTATCTTGAGATGCCCTGGGTTGCACGCCTAGTAGAACAGGTGGAAAAGGTGAGTCCTTCTATTTCCTAGCATCTAAGCATTGCAAATATGCATTAATATGCAAATATCCTAGCTAGTTTTTATTAGTGAACAGCCAGTGTACAAAACAATGGGCTTCCTTATGAAATCTTCACCCGCGTTTGTGATGTACTCTGATCTTTTTGTCCCATTCACCCCCTATTGTCCTCTTTGTCCTTCTCCTTCCCACTGGTCCCCTTTGAGTTCCCAGAACAGTGCTTCATCTGTCTCCAGGCACGCATTTTTAGAGTGTGGATTGTGCACATGGTTCATGGTGATCTCTACTTCTATTCATTTTCCTGAAGAATGACAAACACTCTGTTCTTCTTCACAGTCAAATAGTACTCCATCATGTTTATACACCATTTGTTGTTGTTGGTTTTTTTTTTTTTTTTTTCAAGACAGGGTTTCTCTGTAGCTTTGGAGACTGTCCTGGAACTAGCTCTTCTAGACCAGGCTGGTCGCGGACTCACAGAGATCCGCCTGCCTCTGCATCCCAAATGCTGGAATTAAAGGCGTGCGCCACCGCCACCTGGCAACACCGTTTGTTTTAGTGAGGCTGGGTCCCCATCCTGGCTACGGGAAGTGCCCCAACACACATGGATGTCCATGAACTTCTCTTGAATGCTGAATTGGATTTCTTCAGGCACACACCCAAGAATGGTGTAGCTACACAAACAAGAAGCTCTGTTTTCAGATTTTTTTTTTTTTTTGGAAATCTGTGCACCAGCCTTAGCATAAAGGAACCTGATTCCTCTTTGATCAAGGAACAGAGTTATGCTGAGGGAGGAGGATATTAGTGGCTGCCAAGAAATTAATCTGCGTGAAAAATCATCGCTGAAGTGCAATTTATAAAAAGAAACCATCAGGGGAATTTTGAACTATATTCTTTGTATTCAATGCTGTCTGTGTTTCAAAACAAAATTCTATTGTATTTCAAGACAATAATTTTCCCATAACTGTTATTGTGATGTTACAATGTAACACAATATATCACCAGCAACTGCATATAATTTGGGTTGTTAGTAATTATACATAATTTCTTACATACTAAAATTACTAATGGACACAGCTGTAGAATTAAAAATTTAAGTTGGAAGATAGAAGTAGAAATACCTTTGTGAACCAAGTCCTAAAAAGCAAACATAAAAAGTTTCTTTTGTAGACTTATCTAGAACTTGTCACTGAAATAGTTTGGAAACGATGCCTCAACGCACAGGATCCACACTGTTATTAAAGTACTTTGTTTCCAACAGAAAGGGACCAGGGTTCTTTATGGGGATTGGGCAGGGGGCAGGATGGAGGGATGAGGGGGTGGGAGTCTGACTCTCTGGACAGAGAACAGGGTGAGCCTGCAGGCACTGAAGGGAAGGTATCTTCAAAAATCAACAGGTTCTGTCATCAAGCTCCATAAAAGGGTGAATAGGGGCAACCTAGCACTGGAGGGAGAGGGCAGGATGGCTGCAGGTAAAAGAACAGTTTTAAAGGAAAACCACACATTCATATAATATGCGGACAGATAAAAAGTGAAACATTCCTGTGTGGTGAAAAGGAGAGCACATTTGAGGCCCAATCACTGTGTTACTGCAGACACGATGGGGAGTAATGGATATACATACAGGTACTGGAAGCTTTTCTACACTGAAGCATTGCCATTTGGCACTAAAATAACTTCCAGGCTGGAAAGATGATCTACATGTACAAAATTCAGACACACATTTCATTTTTAATCTTTTCCTTAGTATGTGATAAAAACAAGACTCACTGTATGTGGTGTCTTTTCAAGTTACAATTCCTTGGATTTTTTTTTTTTTTTTTTTTAAAAAGGAAAGTAGGTTGTTTTTTTTGTTTTTTTTTTTTTTTGTTTTTAAATTGGGCCTCACTATCTCTGGCTGGCCTGGAACTTGGTGTATAGAGCAGGCTGGCCTGAAACTCACAGAGTTTTGCCTGCTTCTTCCTCTCATGTGCTAGGATTCAAGGTCTATGTCACCACACCCAGGAAAACAAAATCTCAATTTTAATGTGGCATTTGACATACTTCCTTGATTCTGTGGGGATTTTTTGTTTGTTTTTTATAAAAAATGTCTACACAAATTCTGACATTCTTTCCAGTTGTAAATGGAGGCCACAGGTCACAGTTACATGGGAAAGATCTGTGGCTTTGTCACGAGTAGGCATCACAGAAATTTTCCAATTTATTTCACAGTGCTTACAAGCATTTAAAATTTGCTAATAAAAATATATATTATTTTAGCACAAACTATTTTAAAATCATTAAAATGCCAGTGAATTTTATTTTCTTTTTAATACCAGATATTCCTATTTCATATCTGAGAAGGGTCTAAAATCTTCAACAAGCTTCCAAAGAGGTCAGTGGTACCAAATAAAGTCAAAAAGCAAACACTGTTTTCTTTTTTTTTAAGATTTATTTATTATGTATACAGTATTCTGCCTGCATGTATGCCTGATATCATTACAGATGGTTGTGAACCACCATGTGGTTGCTGGGAATTGAACTCAGGACCTCTGGAAGAGCAGTCAATGCTCTTAACCACTGAGCCATCTCTCCAGCCCCACTGTTTTCTTTCTTTCTTTCCTTTTCTTTTCTTTTCTTTTTCTTTTCTCTTTTTTTGAGACATGGTTTCACTATGTAGCCCTGGTTGTCCTGGAACTTTCTATATAGCCCAGGACAACTTTGGAATCATGAAAATCTGTCCATCTCTACCCACTTTAGACACCCTTTTCTTAAATTTATGAGACCCACAGTGGTTTTACAGTAAGACTGAGGATTCTTTCAGGTCCTCCCATTAAGGGCCTGGCCATGTCCCATGTCCCCTCTCTTTGTACCTGGGTAGACTTGTCACTTTCCCAATAAGTACAGAAATAATGAATCTCACTAAGCTTTAGAAGCTAAGTTGCAGAAGATAATTAAACTTCCTGATTTCTGAGGTGTTTGCTTTGGTAGCCCTGAGTCTGTGGAAGAAGGCCACCTTCCCTGGGGTAGCCACACTACAGGCAAGCCCAAGCTATGCAGTGAAGTGTCTTGTAGGGAACAGGTTCACAGCTCTGAGTTGTTGCAGTTAAACTGACAGACATGTAGGAGATGGTAACAGAAGGTTCCATCATAGAAGCTGAGTCATCTCTCATATATATCCCCATTCTATCCCCAGGAGAAATCTAAGACACTGCAGACACAGATGTGATGTCACCTCTCTCACTGTTCAAATTCCGGACACAGTACGAACATTTATTTTATGCCACCGCATTGGACTCATTTGCTGTGTGGCAATGAGCAGCATTTAGAATAAGGTTCAGGATGACCCAAACAATTAGTTATGCAGCATGAATTTTTCTTCATAGACAACACCAGTGAAAACAAAGCAGGTCACAGGTTACCAGTGTGCAAGCCATGCAATTCTGACAAGCATTTAATTTGCAGTGCAACTGACTGCAGAACTCATCTACTACAATACTGACTAGATGGTTCTGGACTGTGTAGATTACACGGAGATGGCCCATTCTGGTTTGTCTCAAGGTGACTTTGCTATCTTTGCCCAAGACTGTTTCTCACTTAGTGTAGGAACAACAAATACATGCTTGAGATTAGAGCAAAGTGTATACCTAAGGAAGTGCTAGGGATATTTTAAGAGAGTCTAGAGAAATGACCTCTGATCTGTCACCTGTCTGCAGCCCAGAATTTTCTTAGACATCATATTTTCTTAGATACTTTGCTTTTAATGTGTATCACTGTGAATCCAGCTTGCAGCACCAACTGAACAAGCCTCGATCAGGCCCACTAGCATGTCCACACAACCCGAAAGGTGTGAGGCTCATCTACCTCCCACAGACAGCAGGTAGCAGCCCAGACTTCGGCTGTCTTTCAAACATTACGATTACAAAGCGGGGAAAGCGATATGGTTTTTACATATCTTTTCTTTTTAAAAGCTGTAGCAGATTTTCTCCAAGGATATTTTAAAGCTTGCGATTAGAGATAAAAACTGTTTTTTTTCTTTTGATGAGTTCCCAGAAACCTCACCAATGCTCAGTTTAGGATCAATGTAGGACACAGAGTTTTGTTTCCTCTTATTTTATTATATTTGCTATTACACCATCATTTAGACAATAGCTGTTTGTTTGTCTAAAGTCCTGTTTCACCTTGAAGAAAAATGAATTTGCTTCAGAGCAAGCAGTCACTGAGGGTCTCAGAGCCCCTAAAGATGAATACAGCATAGAGAAGGAGGTGAAGTACTCAATGGCTTTTGCTTTTTCCTTTTTTTTTTTTTCTCCGTGTGTGGTTCCAGGTACGGTGCAAGGCTTCCCACACACTAAGCAAGCACTCTGGGCCTTAGTCCCTCTGGACATGCCTGAAAATTCACTGCACTTTCAATCTTATTATACAAATCCCATCGGTCAGAAAACATCAGGCCAGCCACTACAGTCTGGGAGACTTGAAAACAACACAAACTCTGAAGATAGAGGAAACAGCTTCACAAATACACACAAGATGGCTTCAGGCTGGGGAAGTCAGCAAAGCAACCCAAGTCCCCAGAGGCCGTTGCCCAGGACAAAGGAAACGTTTGTTTCCCAACAACAGACACTAGAGAGTAAAATCTGGTAGGGTTGGCCGCCTAACTGTTAGAATCCGACCACATCGTACCTGTGAGGTAGGTGTTGTGTGAGGAATTGATGAAATAGTGAGACAGGGGCTGAGACATGTCTTCGTTCAAATCCAGTTTCTCAGGTGAAACGACTCCATTTTCTTCCCCGCTCAGGTAGCGCATGAATCCATCCACTGACATCTGCCCTGGAGAAAATGGATTGAGAGGCTCATGAGTGGCTCAGCATCCTGATACTGGCAGGGTCAGCCTGCTCTGATCCTCTGGCCCCCGCCAAACAAGCCCTGCAGCATCCAAGCAGACACAGTTTTGTCGTAATACAGACACACATTTGTCTAGGATCATGCTGTATGTCACCATTGTCTCCCTATACATAAAGGAAAGATGCAGTTATTCTGATGCCTCCTCAGCTTTTCAGAGTTAAACACAAACTCTCTCTTTTTAATGTAATAGTAAACATCTAATTCATGAATTAGAAAAGAAAGATTGTCAGGCAGTGGTGGTACAAGACTTTAATCCCAGCACTAGGGAGGCAGAGGCAGGCGAATCTCTGAGTTTAAGGCCAGGTTTAAGTTCAAGGTCTACAGAGTGAGTTCTAGGACAGGCAGGGTAATACACAGAAACTGTGTCTCAAAACAAAACAAAAACCAAACAAATAAACAAAAAAGAAAGGATAACTCTGGGTAAATCACCTTGAGATGGTTTTCCAAATTTTCCATTAAGAATATATTTTTATAATAAAAATTATGGACAAATATTTCTACTTTAAGGGTTCAAATCATTTTATCTCTTACACAATATAAGAGATAACAACAAATGACTTTTGCTTTACATGCCAAACTGAGATCACACAGAGAGGAGGGGTTCTGAATTTTCTTTACAAGTTTACTTCAGATAGAAAAATATGACTTTCACTTTGTGATTCCACTCAGAAATTTTTTTCTTATAATTCTCTGAGGTAGCTCTAGCTAAGTATTGAGATGGTCCTTTTCTTTCAGCATTACTGAGGTGTCCCTGGCAGACAGAAATTACACATACTTAGTGCCATTTGAAGTTGCCTCACAAGGACCGAGATAAGCCTTCATTTCCAGCTCAGCAGCCTGATAGGCCCACAGAGAGCCCTCACCACAGTGAGTTTGTACACTTTGATAGTTGAAGCTTCAAGATAACAGCAAATAAATGGGAAATGAAGGTGGTGTCAGTAAAGGTTGGGAGTAGCGTATCTTACCTCCTTGTTGGAAGGGTTTTGTGTTAATTTCAAAGTGCTAATCTTCACTGAAGAAGTTTAGGCTCTGAGGTAAGCAGAGAGGAAAAAAAAAACTTGTCCAAATGCATACAAGCATTCCTTCAGAAGAACATACTTTGGGAGCTTTGCTATGTGTCATCAAAGAGTTGTGTGTGTGTATTTTAACAGTGTGCAAATATATATACTTATATATAATATAGTACAGTAATTTCTTCTGAATTAAATGAACAATACATTATAAATATTTTCATCACAAAGTAAATTCTAAGATCAGAGCTTAGCTTGAACTCATGAAATATCTGTTACTTATATTTTATAAATTATAAAACATAAACATACAAGATTAAGCAAGTCTATTATTATTGGTTATTAAATTTGTTTTAAATATTTTTAAGTATAAATGATACTGCACTAAATGCTATGGCAGTTAAATCTTTATACATATATGCAATTCCTTCTACATGCAGACCACTAAACTTCTTTAGGTGTACCATGTCGAAATGGCAGAATTAACCATGACATATTACCACACTAAATTTGTTTCACATCTAGTGTATTTTTCAAGATAACTGATACTAAAGTCCTGGGAATAGTACAGCTAAATCATTGTGAATATCATTCAGGAATGAATGAATGAATGAATGACTAAAGAAATAGAAGCTTGACTATTGACTCTCTAAAAGAGAGTGGCTATTGTATGAAAGAAACACTTTCTTTATGTTTCTATTTATCATCATCTTTCTCATTGCTGTCTGTGTGCATGCATGAAGTGGGTGGATGGGAGCATATGCCTTGGAACATGTGGGTGTAAGGGCACAATTCTGTGGAATGTTCTTTTCTCTTTTGCTATCTTTACATGAGTTCCAGGGTTTGGACACAGGATACCAGGCTTCCTCAGCAAGCACCAGCTAAACTGTTTTGCTAGAACAGAAAGAAACATCTTCCTAAGCAAACATTTGAATAGAAACAAATATTCGAAGCACAAACTGCTAAAAGTGTACTCCAATATGGGATTGATAGTTTCCATAATGATAAAAGGGAGAAGTTCCAAGAAAGTCTCCTAATTAGAGATGAAATATTGATATAAAGGCTTTAGTCGGCATGCCTGAGACCTACAGCAGTGACCCACCTGCAGGCTGTGTGTGATCAGTCTTAACAAAGAGCATCATCTATACATCCAAATAGCCATCACTTAATATAGTGACCATCCTGGTCACATGGTTGTCAGCAAGACCATCTGCCATTGGAGCCTTCTGTTAAACACGCCTTGGTAGATAGAATGTATGCATCCCTCTGGACTGATCATGAATCTCATAAATAAACCCATCAGCTTAGTGCCAAAGCTACTTCTACAGATGGCTGAAAAAAATATTTTAGAGTATAAAACTCTTGAGGCAAAATTTCATAAGAGATTCAATTTTTTCCAATCTTCTGGTTTTCTGTGATTATTCCAACTTGTGAAATATTACTCCACCTAGACTCAATCCTTCCTTCCTCTTTTTCCTTCTTTTTTCTCTCTTCATCTTCTACCCATTCAACAATTTATCTAACACCGGCCATGTACTAAACACACAGACCAACAGCGCGGGAATGCAGACACAGACCCTGCCTTCAAGGAGCTCAGAATCGGGCAGAAAGCATGATGCTTCCACCCACTGAGAAGCAGGCACTGGCACAGCAAAGTGAACACTCTTAGGTCTCCCATGATGCCTCTGCACCAAGTCAAATTCATTCTTTCACAGGATCAGAGTCATTCACATTAGAAAATAAATTGTTCTGAAAGTGGAAGATCTTCCACGACAGTAGTATTGAGCGTTTTCATCCCACACAAACGGCAGCTTCATACAACTCTGGCTCCCACTGGGGCCATCCCTTAGGGATCAGGAACTAAACTTCGTGCCAGGAAAGGATGGCAACAGAACTTCTGGATGGAAGTGAATTTCAGGCAGTAGGCATTCACTTTGGTTTCCAGGCTAGTGGAATCTTGGTGGGAATTCCTTTGAATGGACTACAAAGTGTATTGATAGAGGACGATGTGACTTGCACCCCATTCTTATGGGGCAGGGCTTGACTCTGAGGCTGTCAGTTTGTATATTCTGGCAATAAGTAGA
>PVIU01015684.1:0-47301 GCA_004026605.1 Ondatra zibethicus
TGAACGGTCTATCATTACACACTAGGCAACCAACACAGGAGACAAATACAATGTTTCAGCCAATTTCCTGTTCTCTCTGTTGCCATTACAAAGTTTGGATCACCTGAAAAATACAGCATTAGCCAAGCTGTGCCCCTTCCTCAGAAGAATGTATATCAAACGCAGGGGACCCCACTATCAGGATCCTAACTGCTGGTAACCCTAACCTCATCCTTTTCATTTCATAAACTCTGTTGTCCGGGGTTTTCTGAACCACTTAATCCAAGTATTACGAACTATCCCAAGAGTCTGGCGGGAGCATTGAAGGGTGAAGCACATCATTACCTGAGCAGAAGTGGCTACTGGAGCTCCAAATGTCGGATTCCCAAGGCATCAAATCCAAATCAAAGTTAAGATGATCAAAATGATTTTCCTGTAGGTGTCATACCAGCAAATGATTAGAACAAAATACACATACCTTGGAATCAAACTGTCAGGCAGTTTACTACGGATAACATAATTACTACTACCCAATCCAATAAGAATGTAAGCCAACCACTTCACACTGCAAACGCATTTTAGAGAACCCAGAGATCCAGCAATTCTGGCTCACTGAAGGACAATAACAACTAGAAGAGATAACAGACTCCATAAGCCAAAGATTACTGAGATTTACTCTTTTCTGTGAAAACAGACCATTAAAGATTCACAAAATGGTGAGACTAAATCTCACTAATCTTTGGGTTATGGAGTCAGTTTCCTCTATGGCCGGGTGTTGGTGGCGCACGCCTTTAATCCTAGCACTTGGGAGGCAGAGGCAGGCAGATCTCAGTGAGTTCGAGGGCAGCCTGAAAAGCTCCGAAGCTACACAGAGAAATCCTGTCTAAAAAAAATCACAAAATGAATCTTTTGCCATAGAGAGATCCAGATCCAACAAGAGAGATGTTTTCCCCCTTGCTATTTAGAAAAAGAAGTCCAAACAAATAGTTATTCATATCCTCTCCCTGTAAAAGAAAGAATACTGATGTAGCCGAAAACAATGCAGGCGTCATAAAGGCAGTAAGTACTATTAGACAATGTTCTTCCCCACCACCACCACTCTGTGGTTCTCAAACTTCTAAAATCTTTATGAATTCAACAAATAAACCCAAAAACCATTTTTAAGACCAATAAGACAACTCAGCAGGTAAAGGTAATGAAGAATGAGGCAACCAGCTATATATATATTTAACTAATATATATTAGTTAAAAAAAAGAAAAAGCAAAACTAAGCCATTTTAATGGCTCAAAGAATTTAAAAGCTCAAAGCTTTTAAAATTAATTTATTTTTATTTTATGTAGATGTGTTTTGCCTGCATGCATGTCTGTGCAGCATGTGTGTGCAGTGTCTGCAGACTCCAGATCCCCTCAAACTAGAGTTATAAGCAGTTGTTAAAGGCCATGTGGGTGCTTAGAATTGAACCAGGGTTCTCTGAAAGAGCAACCAGTGTTCTTAGCCACTAAACCATTTCTCCAGGCCTCCAATAACAATTTTTATATAGTTCTCTGAGCAATCACAAACAAACGTCAGGATATGACTAATTTTTAGAGCTCTTAGAAAGGAAGTCAGTAAGTTGACTAGATCTATGACTCACCATGCCTCTTATTACTACTATTCCCATGAGCCGCAAAGTATCTAAAAATTGAGAAATAGGACTCGGTGCGGTGGTTCAGTCCTAGAACCCCAGCACTCAGAAGGCTGAGGCAAGAGTACTGCTAGGAACTGCAGGCCAGCTGAGACACATAGTAAGTCCCAGACCAGCCAAGACTACAGAGTGGCTCCAAAAGAAAAAGAAAAAAAATGACCTTCCCAAGGTCACCACCCCTAAGACCAAACAGGTGCTAAGCCAGCAAGTCTTCTCAAAACAACCCTCAGGAACTTTATAGCTCTGCATTTACTGACTACAAAAGAGCTACTAACATTCCTGATTAATGATGACATTTAGCTACTAGCCTAACCTACTGTCCTGAAGCCCTCCTGCATTAATCATAGTGTAGATGAAACATCAAGTCACTCACTATTTCTCCTCCAGGACTTACGTAAGTTTCATTTGCTGCATCGAACTGCACCTCATCAGTATCTGTGAAGTAGCCAAGTTCAGCAAACAATGTAGACTCTGGAATAAAGAAGGACAAAGAAAAGCAGCTGTCACTCATGAGCCTGACAATGGAACAAGCTCTGCACCCCATGGCAGATCTATTAGTTTTCCACTAGGCCCTGCTACTGCTGACAAGCTCAAGCAATGTGAACATCACGAGAACATGGGCTTGGCTCCCCAGAACATATGAAAAAAGTTGGGTACAGCTAGCTATACATATCTGTAATCTGAGCACTGGGGAGGCAGAGAAAGGTGGAGCCCTAGCGCTTGCTAGCCACATCAGTGAACTCCAGCTTCAATATGAGACTGTCTCAAAAAAAAAAACAAAACAAAAAATGAAAGTGTGACAAGATGGCTCAGCAGTAAAGCATCTGCAGCACAAGTCTGATGAGCCGAGTTCTATCCCCAGAAGCCACACAGGGTGGAAGGAGAACTAACCCCACAGGGCTGCCCTCTGACCTCTGCACACGCACTGTGGCACACCCACCCTCACTCCAACACACACACAAGAACATTTAATTGAAAAAATAAGATGGAACTGACTGAGGAAGACACCCAACATGAACACACACATGCACACACATGGGAGTAAGTACACACAGAAAAGTCTATGTAGGTAATAAAAAGACTCGTCTAAATTTCGGTAAGTTGAAGCATATTCTAATTTCTAGTGAGGTTTCCTTATAAACCAAGAAAAATATGGACAAGAAAAGGTTTTTCATTAGTCTACATTTTAATAAAAGGTTTAGAAGGATCATGAACTATAGTATGATCAATGTCCACTGTTTATAGCTAGTGTCCACTTATGAGTGAGTACATACCATGTTCATCTTTTTGGGTCTGGGCTACTCACTCAGGATAGTGTTTTCTAATTCCATCCATTTGCATACAAAATTCAAGATGTCATTGTTTTTTACCACTGAGTAGTACTTTAATGTGTAAATGTGCCACATTTTCTTTATCCATTCTTTGGTTGAGGGGCATCTAGGTTGTTTCCAGGTTCTGGCTACTGATGATTTTTTTTTTTTAGATTTATTTATTTAGTTTACAGTGTTCTGTCTGCATGTGTGCCTGCAGGCCTGAAGAGGGCACCAGATTTCATTACAGATGGTTGTGAGCCACCATGTGGTTGCTGGGAATTGAACTCGGGACCTCTGGAAGAACAATCAGTGCTCTTAACCTCTGAGCCATCTCTCCAGCCCCAAACTTATGATTATCTTAAATATCACCATAGAACCTTCATCCAGCAACTAATGGAAACAAAGGCAGAGACCCACATCGGAGCACTGGACTGAGCTCCTAAAGTCCAGTTGAAGAGTGGAAGGAACGAGAATATGAGCAAAGAAGTCAAGACCATGATGGGTTCACCCACTGAAACAGTTTATCTGAGCTGATAGGAGCTCACCAACTCCAGCCGGACTGGGAAGGAACAAGTAGAGAACCAAACTAGTCCCTCTGAATGTGGTTGACAGTTGCATGGCTGGGGCAGACTGAGGGGCCACTGGCAGTGGCACCAGGATTTATCCCTACTGCATGTACTGGTTTTTTTGGGATCCTGATCTTCTGGATGGATACCTTGCTCAGCCTAGATATAGTAGAGAGGGCCTTGGACCTTCCACAAAGCAAAGTGCCTTACCCTCCCTGAGGATTGGATGGGGTGGAGTGGGAGGATATGTGGAGGGAACGGGAGGAGGAGAGGGAGTTGGAACTTGGATTGGTATTTTTTAAAAATGTAATAAAAAAAAGTTTAGAAGAAGGTCAAGGCACTGACAAGGCCCAATACTTCCTACAATCTGTGAAGTTTCCCTTCCCTAACATTCGCAGAACTCTTTAAAAAGAGTTTCCCAGCTCCAGGTCCTCCTCTGTACTGAACTCCTGCAGGGATTTTCATCAGCTCCACTGCCAGCCCACTGATCTGTTTCTGGTGATTTGAATTAGAACAGCACCCATAGGCTCAAACATTTGAATGTTTAGTTCCCAGTTGGTGAACTGTTTAGGAAGGATTATGAGATGTGGCCTTGTTGGAGGTGCGTCACTGGGGCTGGGATCTGAGATTTCAAAAGCCCATGCCAAACCCAGTCTCACTCTGTCTGCCAGCTGCCGGCAGATCAGGACATAAGTTTTTAACTACTGCTCCAGTGCCATGCCTGAGCCGTGCTCCCAGGCATGCCAATCACGGGCTAACTCTCTGAAACTGTAAGCAAGCCCCCAGTTAAATGGTTCCTTTTATAAGTTGCCTTGGTCATGGTGTAACAGAACAGTGAAAAAGATATTGGCTGACCAAGGATAGAAATCTTTCACCAACAAAATAGAACACAGCAATAATGTGTAGATAGCAGTGAGGCCATGCTAGCCACACATCTGTCAGAAAAGGCTACTTTTAAACTCAGCTCCAGAGCCAAAAATCATGCACACAGAAGGCTGGGAGGATGTGTCTTATCTAAAACTCCTCCAAGTTTTTCTGCATTTGCTGTCTCTCATGTCTTCCCATTCTTTCCTAAACCTTCAGCCAAGCATCCCACTCCATACACATTATTCGTGTCGCCAGTGACCTCCACACTACCAAATTCAACAGCAAATCCACAGTCTTTGCCTCTCCTGAACAACCAAGAGGCATCTGATAGTTTATCCTTTCGTATTTGTTGAAACATTTTCTTCACTTAGCTTCCAAATTACTGCATTCCCCTGATCTTCCTCCCACCTCATTGATTGACCCTACCTACCCATCTCTCGAACTGGAAACTGGCCCTGGGTTCAGCAAATTCTCCTATCAAATGTTCCCTCTTTGAAACGTCAATGAACTCATGGCTTTAAATAGCATCTCGGTGCCAGGCATTCCCAAATATGTATCTCCAGTAGATAATGTCAAGAAGCATAGGTAACACACTGAGTTTACACCTCCTCCAATTTAGTACACTCCAAAATGAGCTCTCATTACTTCCATCAAGCCTTCTTCTGTTTCTGTCACTTATTAATAGATTCAATTCTCCTAGTGGCTCAAGCCAAAAACCCTAGAATCACTGTTTACTCCTTTCCCATGCTCTCTGTATTAGATCTACTTCCAAATCCTATGAGCTTCCTATTCAAAACACATCCATAATCTGGTTTCTTACCTTTCACCCATTCTTCCTTTCTTCCTTTCTTCCCTAGCCTCCCCAACACAAAGAAGTCAGTCTCTAAGACAGCCGAGCAATAAGGCTGCTGGGATTTTTTGCATAGTCATCTGCAGCAAAGCCTAGTATCCAAAGAAATGGCAGAGTGGGGAAGAGCAAGTTGCCTGATGTAGGTGGCAATATTCCCTAGGCACCAATGAAATGGAGCGGGTGGGAGGGAAAACGGCATGACAGATGGAAGAGACAGCATGTGTAGTTAGGAGCGATTACAGTTAACAATCTGCTAACTGATGAAGCAGATGAATAAATATATCTAAAAGAACTGGAGTGTGATGTCTCACTGAGGAAGAATTTGAAACATGGAGAGGGGAAGGCTAACTATAAGTTGTTGGATTGAAATAATTACTAAGTGATCTAATTTTAAATACATTCATATACAGTCAGGAGTGGTGGTATATGCCTATAACCCGTTTCAGGCCATCCTGTGCTACATTCCTAGTTCCAGGAAAGCCTGGGTTACTATATGACAACTGCCTCAAAAGAAGAAGAAGAAGAAGCAGAGAGCAAGAGATCATTAAAGATATTTATGAGTGTGTGTATATACAGAGACATGCATTCATTCCCTAGTTCTGTCTGCTGAGAGGTTTATGCACAATGATGCCTCAATAGAATGGAAATAATATGCTCAGACACCAGATATTAAACACCATCCTCCACTAAATGAAAATCATTATGGGGCTCTTTGGAGAAATGGCTGATTTGGAGCAGAGAACACATAAAATAAGCTTAAGAAATCTTGACGTGTTTTTTTAAAAAAAGGAAATTCTCAGCGAAAGATAAGAGCATATCAAAAGATAAGAGCATATCAAAAGATAAGAGCATATCAAAAGAAAAGTGGTCACGGTTCTGTAGCAGCATTGTTGCCTAACACGTTCAAGGCCCTGAGTTCAATCCCCAGTACTTCATGGACACACAAAAAGGACATGAATATGTCAAAACACCATAGGCACTAACATGAATGAACTCCCACTGATCAAACCTGAGAAAACATTAGAGTAAAAGTTTACAATCCATTAAGATAAAAAAAAAATCAATAAATTCACATGGAAGGAGGAAGGAAGGGCGGGAAAGAGTATTCTTTCTAATGCTGTAAGCACTGTTTGCAAATTAATAACTAAGATAGGATAGAGACAGACAATGTGCATGCAGCAGGCTGCCACACTCAGAGAACAGGGGTGTGGAGATGATAACAACAGGACATTAGTGTCCTATCACATTCTGTCCCCTGAATATAAATAAAAACACAAAAGGCAAACTGACTTTACAGAGGAGAAACCTGACAGGTGGCACCTTAGCTATAATCATATGACCAAGCACCTTCGATAGCCAGCATCATGTGCCTCGAAGAATCAAGCACAGCATCATGCCATCGGCACACCTGCCATTGCACGGCCTGAGTCTGATCACAGGACACAGTGGATAAACCCAGATTATTACTGATTTCTAGCACAAAAAAAAAACTGCCGAGAACATAATAGACAGGAAAAAAACTAGAGCTATTCCAAAATAAAGGCCATCAATGAGACATGTGAAATAAAAGCACTGTGTGTTTCCAGGGAGAATTCCAGACTAGAATGGAAAAGTCATTGAGACAGCAAAATTTAAAATATCTGTGACATGAACAGAAGTGTTACATCAGAGTTTGTTTTCTGAATGGAAGAAACACACTGTGGTAATATAGAAAAGCCTGGGATGGGCTGTGCTTGTTATTTTCTGGTGGTGGTGGGGTTGATATATACTGTAGTATTTAAGATGGGGAAAATAAAAAAGAGAAAGAAATGGGGCAACTGTGACACAATGTAAAAACTGCAGAAGGGCATGCAAGAGTTCTTTACAGTGTTTCTTGCAACTGCAGATCTGAAACTGCTTCAGATTTTTAGATGGACATTATGGCACAGACCTCTAGTCTTGACTACTTGTGAAGCTGAAGCAACAGGATTTGACTTGAGTTCACCAGTTCAAGGCCAGCTTGAGGAACACAGAGAAGTCTCAACTCAAAAACATGCATATGTATCTACATACATCTGCATCAGTTAACTATGGGAATTCCTGTAGAAGCCTCCAAATAGTCTCCTGGCTTCTGTCATAGCCCTCAGGCAGAGTCTGTTCAGTACACCAGCTAAAACAAAGCTATCAAAACAAAGGACTGGGCTGGGGAAATAGCTCAATCAGTATAATATACATGAAGCCCTGAGTTCGATCCCCAGTACCACATAAACCAGGCATGGCACATGCCTGTAATCCTCCTACTCAGGAGGCAGAAACAGAAATGATAAGGAAACTCAAGGGACCAGTGAGTTGACTCATCTGGTAAGGAACATGCTAAGCAAATCTCATAACCCAAGTTCCATTCTAAAAACCCATATAAAGGTGAATGGAGCCGGGCAACAGTGGCGCACACCTGTAATCCCAGCACTCGGGTGGCAAAGGCAGGCGGATCTCAGTGACTTTGAGGCCAGCCTGGTCTACAAACTGAGTTCCAGGACAGCCAAGAATGTTATACAGAGAAACCGTCTTTAAAAAAAATAAAAAGTGAATGGAGAAAACCGACTCCACAAAGTTGTCCTCTTACCTTTACACATGTTACACATACACAACAAACGAACTAAATTTATTTTAAATTAAGATCAATTGGAGCTGGAGAGATAGATGGCTTAGTAGTTAAAGGCACTGGATGTTCTTACAGAAGACCTGGGTTCACATGTTGGCTCACAACTATCTACAACTCCAGTTCCAGGGGATCTGACACCCTCTTCTGACTTCCACATGCACTAGACATGGACATGGCTGCACAAACATACATGGGCAAAATACCCATAAATATAAAATAAAAGTAACCTCAGAAAATTTTTATTAAGTAAACTAAAGGTCATCCTCAGCTACACAAGGAATTGGAAGTCAGACCAAGCTACATAAGATCCTCTCAAAAAAAAAAAAAATGAAAACAAAGTAGGGTGGAGGTGGCACACACCTTTAATTCCAGCACTCGGGAGATAGAGGCAGGTGGATTTCTGTGAGTTCAAGGCCAGCCTGGTCTACAGAGTGAGTTTCAGGACAGTCAAGACCATACAAAGAAACCCTGTCTCAAAAAAAAAAAAAAAAAAAAAAAAAAAACCTGAAAACAAAAGTTGGTCAGACATGGTATTGCATGCCTATAAGCCTAGCACTCAGGGGCAGAGACAGGAGAATCGAAAGTTTGACGCCAACCTGGTTACATAACAAGACCCTGGCCAGGTAGTGCATGACTTTAATCCCAGAATTGGGAGGCAGAAACAGGTAGATCTCTCAATCTGAGGCCAGCCTGGTCTACAGAGTGAATTCCAGGACAGCCAGGGCTACACAAAGAAATCCTGTCTTGGAAAAAAAAAAAACTAAAAAGAAAAAATGAAAAAGAAGACCCTGCTGAGCCTGCTGGAGGGTTAGAGATGTAGCTCCATCTGTAAAGTAAAGCATGCACAGATCCTAGGATCCCAGCACCTGGGAGACAGAGGCAAAAGGACATGAGTTCAAAGTCATTCTCCATCCTTAGCTACATAGGCTATAAGATTCTATTTAAAAAGCAAAACAAAAACAAAAAAAATCTTTTAAAAGGGATGTTGAAAACAAATATGATCAACAATATATAAAGACAGTCCCAAAAAGTTAGAACAGAACTGAAAAATCCCATCACCTGGAGAAACCAGGGCTGTCGGTGTCTTATGTGGTGCATGCTCAAGTATTTGTGGTAGTGACGTGTAAAGAACTATTATGAAGCTCATAAAGCATACAACTGTATAGCATACACATAATTCTTGATAATGACAACCAACAACTACGTTACTAGTGTAGAGTTTGCTACAGTACACTCCCTTACCCTTAGTTTAATACTATGCTCCCTCTATTTATAAAAAAAGTTAACAGTAAAACGGTGAGCCATGTTACACTGGCAGACATATCATATCTCTTACATCTACTATGTCTTAATGCAGCATTTTCTCTTGTATCTTATTTAATCTCAGACAGCATTTCTGTGTGTATTATATATGCACATATGTAACATACAATGTAAGTGTAAAGTGACCTTACAATCCAGGTTTTGTAAGCACACGCCACACTATGATGGTCACACAGCACACTTCTCAAAATGTGTTCCTGTTTTAAGTGGTTGGTGGCCAGAGTTGATGCAAGGTAAGAAGGAACCTTGCGGTCTGGCTTAGAACTATAAATATTGTCATGCGTTCATGGTTTTTTTTTTAATAAACATCCTTGTTCTTAAGAAATATCTGGTAAAGTATTTAGGAGTTTCATTCCACACGTTTGTGTTTCCAGTGGTGGGCAAGGGGAAGTGTGGGTAATAAGGGACACAAAGTAAGTGGGGCAGGATTTTAACAGTTGGTGCATAAGGGAAATGCGGGAATCAGAGTACTGATCTTTCAGCTTCCGTGGCTTAAAAAAAAAAAAATGAAGATAGATGAATACACTTCTACACATATAGACTATTTCATTAGACTCCAAGAGAAACCAAGGGCACAAATCACTCGAGAGTATTAAAGTCTACAGCCTATCCCTATGTCCTTTCACCAATTTCATATTCCCAATATTTAGACTTCCCTTAACAATAGCAGCTGCAATTGTTAGCTTTCTTAGCGAGCTTTTCAACCTCACCTCCCTCTGCCCTGACCACATACTCGTTTACTCCTCCATAGTGATCTCACATTTTACTTCATCTCGGCCAGATCAGAGTCTTATTATTTTCAATATGATGGAAGATGGGGTCACAAAATGGCTCAGTAAGTAAAGGTGCTTGCTGCCAAGCTTGATGTTCTGAGTTTGATCCCCAGGACCCACATGACACAAGAATCAACTCTCGAAGTAATCTTCTGACCTGCACACGTGTGCCTTGGCATACAGACCCCACACACACACACACAAATAAATAAATGTAACCAAAAAAGAAAAAAAAGTTGGGGTCACCCCTGAACATAGAAAAAAAAGTTGGGGTCACCCCTGAACATAGACTTTTAAGAAAGAAGAAGAAGAAGAGGAGGAGGAGGAGGAGGAAGAGAAGAAGGAGAAATGTGGAAACAGCAAGAAGGGAAGTAACATCTAAGGAGAGTTTGGCATTGTCCCCCCTCCAAATAGGAGAAGTGAAATCACTACACATTTCTTTTCTAAGAGATGGGAGAAATGCTATATACACCAAGAAAATAGCTTGAGCAACTTTTAATAAAGCATAGCGATCTGAAACACACAGAGAAGGTTGGATTCAATCTAGGAACAAGAAGCCAACTTCAGCATTTGTATGGAGGGAAGGCAAGCGTGTGGTGGGGGAAACGAGGCAAGGACTGGAAGTTCTGATTCAGAGCATGAAAGAGGAGGTGCCAGAAGCGCAGAGAGAAGCTTTAGGGAACAATCATCAGTAATAAGGCAGGGAATGGACTGGCCGAGCTACTGAAATAGCCACAAATCCTAGCGGGTAATGTCAGAGAAAGCACCAGTAAGCTAGTAGCTACATTTCCCAGTGAAAGTGATGAAAGAATCAGCAGGTCTCTGCAACAGGAAGAGGTGGAAGATTGCATATTGTGACAAGATAAGACTGACACCTAGACATTCCTTGTGAGGAAAGGCCCGTGTCCTAGGAATGGCAGAGAAGGACAAAAAAAGACACCTACTCTATTCTGCGGTGCCGAGTGCAGAAGGCTTTCACCAGAACTTTGGGGAAAGCTGTGTCATCAGGGGAGTGTCACGCTTTGGTCAGTGCAAGAAAAGAAAGAGAAGCTTTAAAGAAGATACTAAAGACATGAGAGAAACCGCAGCAGCAGGAAGCTTCTCATCTTGACACACATCTCAAGTGGCTTTTAAAAAAGAGAGAGAGAGAGAGGTTTTTGAACAATTCAAGCAAAAGGGAGAGAGGAAGAAAGAAGAGGGAAAGTTAAGATTGTAAACTAGCCAGGAAAGATGCTCAACACCATGTAACATTAGAAAATTGCAAACTGAAACAAGGACCACCACACACCTGTTAAAATGGCTAAACTCCAAGTACCGGCAACAGCAAATGCCATCAAACAGAAACATCCACTCATTGCTGGTGGAGACACAAAATGGTACAAGCTTGGTGGTTTCTTATAAACCAAATTACAATATGATCCAGTAATTGAGCTCCTTTGGATCAGTCCAAATGATATGAAAACTTACATCAATACAAAAACCTGCACACAGATGTTTTAGAGCACCTTCATGTCTTAACTGCCAAAAATCAGAAGCAACCACGATATCAACATGTAAACAGACACACAAACTGTGTGCTCTAAAGTGAATTATGTCCTCCAAAAATTCATATGGGCACTATAATCCCCAAGATGGTTATATCTGACGCAGGGTCTTGAGGAGATTACTAAGGCTAAATGAAGCTGGAAGAAGAGGATAATGCTTTCCTTCAACACCATGTGAGGACACAGCAAGAAGGCAGTCATACACAAGCCAAGAAAGAAGGCTAGCATCAAAACCTGAGCATGCTAGCATCCTCCACAGCATGTAGGATATTGTAATGACAGATCAGTGTCATTAAACATTTGTCAAAACCCTTATATTTAGCACTATTTGTTAAATATAAGAAATTATACTTATAATTTATAATATAGAAATATGCCATCAAGGCACAGAAAGACACATAGGAACTTCAAATGCACACTACTAAGTAAAGAAGCCAATTTGAAAAGGTTCCATACTGCATGGTTCCAACTATACAACAAAAGCAAAACTGTGGAGACGGCAAAAAGATCTATTATGGGGTATGGGACTACTCAGTTGAAAGGAAGGAGGGATGAGTGGATGGAGTACAGGGAATGTGCAAGAGAGAGACACTCTCATCCTACTCTGTACAACACTGTAATGATGGACCCATGGCATGGCATTGTGCTTGTCAAAACCCCTATTAAGGTTCATCCTTCACTTAATACTAATGTACCAAGCCAGTCATGGTGGCTCATGCCTATAAGTCCAGTATTTGGGAAGCTGAGACAAGAGCATTAAGAATACAAGGCAAGCTTGGGTTACATCAAATGTTCCAGGCCAAGTTGGAGACCCTGTCTCAAAAAACAGAAAGAAAGAAAGAAAGAAAGAAAGAAAGAAAGAAAGAAAGAAAGGAAAAAAGAAAAAACTTATCAGCACTAGTTCATCCATCTGAACAAAGTTCCACACTAATTGCTTTAGTTTGCCTTCCATTGCTGTGGTGAAACACCATGGCCAGAAGCAGCTTGAGGAGGAAATGGTTTATTTGGCTTACATGTCCCAATCACTGTCTACATGAAGGGAAGTCAGGGCAGGAACTCAAGGCAGAAACCTAGAAACAGGAACTGAAGCCAAAGTCATAGATGAATGATGTTCCCCATGTCTTGCTCAACCTGCTTTCTTATGCACCAAAACCCCCAAAACCACCTGCCAAGGGTTGGCACCACCGACAGCGGGCTAGGCTCTCCCACATCAATCATTAATAAGAAAAAAAAAGTTCCATAGACTTGCCTACATGACAATCTAATGGAAGAATTTTCTCAATAGAGGTTCTCTCTTCCCGGATAATTCTAGCTTGTGTCAAATTAACAAACAAATGAAAACAACCAACTAACCAGCACAGAAATGTAAGATGATACCAGTAGAGGGAACTGAAGAGAGGAGACGGGGCATCTACAGAATTACATATCCTATCAGCACGATCACTCTAAAAATCTAAGCTGCACTTAAAAAAGATCATTAAGTAATACACTAGATATAACTGGGGAGCCAGACGCAGGAGATTTATGAAAGTTGCAGGCCACCCTGGGCTGTATAGCAAGACCTTGTCTCCAAAGACCTAACAACAACTAAAACCATAATGGGAGCCAGGTATGGTACTGTACACCTAGAACCCCAGCATTCAGAAGGCCAAGGCAGGAATGTCCGAAGTATGAGGCCAGCCTGAGCTACACAGCAAAACAACGTTTTGAAAAGATTCTAAGAAAAGAAATAATGAATACATCTATGTGAAATGCAAATTTCGGTCTCCACAAGCTTTTGTGGGAACACAGCCATCTCACTTATCTGCGCCGCCTATGGCTGCTTTTTCACAGAGCAGCTGCAGCACGGGCCACATGACAGTGATGCCCAAAATATCTGCCGTGTGGACCTTTCCGCAATACATTTGCGGATGTCGGCTCGAAATTTCATTAATCACACTTAGAAAAAAAAATAAATAGAAGCACATCCCATCATATCCTGTGCTGAGATAATTTCCTTCAAATTGTTCAAGAATCATAAGAAACACTAATTACAAAATCTAATTTTTAAACTTTAACAGGGCAGTTGCTAAAATTTTTTTAAAACATCAATGCATCAGTAAAATAATTAAACATCCAAAATGGCAACTCCCAAAGAATCCATTATTCTATTGAGAAACCCTAGTAGACAGTAGTATCTAACGCCTGCAAAATCTGTCCTATCTACTGAACACCTAAGGGGAAAAAGTAGTCATCCAAGAGATAATTGTCAATAGTCTGAAAAAAGAAACCTGAAACACGACAGGGAAAGAACGTACTCAAGGAGAAATGGGGCAAAATACCTGAGAATGGAGTCAGTCAACTGACCACAGAGAACTGAGTGTTCTGTTAAAGAATCAAGTCTAGGAGTTAGGAAAGCGCAGCTGAGAGTCAGAAAACAAGACAAAACAATGCTATCAGAAAGTGCTTCGTGTTACAGTTTAAGAAATGCCATGAAAATATAAGGGCCAAATGGTTGAGAAAACAAACCGTAACTATACCACATGCTGAAGCAGACTTGTTAAAATCAGAAAGAAGCATTAGGAAAAAAAAATCCACCTTTAGAAAAAAGCTAGGAAAGTGTTACACAGTGAAAAACCAGAGGCACAGACCTCAGAGTTAGACGGCCTTGGTTCTAATCCTACTTTTCCTATTCAACCCCTCTCTAAGACTGAGTGCAACTTCTGCCAGCCCCAGTTTCAGCATCTAAAGGACAGCAGGACTTTGTTGGACTGTTGTGGCCATCAATAACACACGTAGCGTGCTTAGTGGATTAGCTGACAAAAACAAGGTCCTAAGCAAGTGGCTAATGTTACTATAACAAAATATTTAGCTGGGAAAATGCACTGGAGAATGGGCACCTAAAGTTTTTTCCATAAAGTCTTCGAAAAACTGCCCAAGGATTAAAATAAATCTCTCATAGATTGTAATTGTAGAACACATCTGCCACTGGAAAATTAAACTAGGATGTTCAATGCATTCTAGTTGAGAGTCCACTCATGTGGTAGAATGTGGGTCTGGCCCAAGGAAAATAACACTCCAAAATCACAACGCTGAACAACAGTGTAGTCTTACTACAGGATCCACTGAGGTACCTTCATATTGGATCCCTGTCTCGTAATCAAAAGAGGAATATCAGGTTCCTCTTAGGATTTGAATGACAACACTTGTCCGTTGTCAATTCTCCTTCCTGAACACCAAAACCAAGCAAGATCTAACAAGAGATTTCAGAGCTGTTTGGACAGCAGTCAGTATTACATCAGCTTATGGCAGATCTAGTAATCAGGACATGGGTCAGGTGCTTGGGACCTTTGCTTCTTTGCCAATTTAGATATGTGCCTTAAACCAACAATGACAACTGAGAGATAAGGATTTTCTTCTCTGTGTGTATTTCAGCCATATTTTCTCACACATGTCACGCGCACGTGCAATGCACACGCGCGCGCGCACACACACACACACACACACACACACACACACTTTACTCCCAACCACATCCCACAGTCTGAGAAAATTGCCTGGAACGGCAGCCAGAGTCATCTTGCTGAGTTCTGGTCCCTCAAGATCACCCGGTATTTCCACCAGGGACACACGCTGAAAGACTACAGCGATTTCCCCGATTCGAACATCACTTCCATGTCGCTGCGGCCAGGACAGAAGCCCAGTGGTTCTGCCAGTCCCTTCCACGACCCCCAATCCGTGGCCTCGCTCCCTGGGCAAGGTTCGTCCCCACCTGTCACCGCCGCCGGGCGGAAACCGGGAGGAAAACCCAGCAAACGGGGCCCGAGCGAGCCCGGGTACATTCGCAGATCCACTCACCCCAGTCTTCCTCCGGTCCGTGAGGAAATCCCGGACTAAAAGGCGACTCCATGGTGCCGGCCACACCAGCCAGCTTCCGCGAAACAGATACCTCTTCCCTACCTCCGAACTCCGGTCGGTGAGTAATCCGAAACGGCGGCGGCCGGCGGACAAAATATGCTGAGGGCTGGCGGACGGTGGCCGAGCGGAGGCAAACTATCTCACCGCACACCGGCACTTGTAGCAAAAGCTAAGGCGACGTCAGCGTAAAAGCCAAGCAGACCTGTGAGTAAATATTTCCCAGGGGACGATTTCAGCACTTTCTGTCCAGCTGTGTGGTATTTTGTTATTCTTCTTTCTTTCTTTCTTTTTTAAAAATGGGCAGAGAGCATAAATTTGTTGATAATATTAAAACTGGAAAGTCTCCTGACCATAGCGGTTTGCTCTTTGATTTGCTTGATACTACGATGTAGATATCTCAGAACAAAATTAGAAATTGGCAGCAAATCTGATTCTATATTTGTGAATACTTTTCTATCGCTGTAAAAAATTTCCACGTACACAGTAAATACAGACGAACACAAAGAATTTTCCACATTTGTTAGAACTGATTCTTTACAGGCACACAATCGGAGGAAAACGTTCTCACCGATCATACTTGTAGAAAGTCCGCCTTCAAACAAATTTAAACAAAGAAAATATATAAGATAAACTCTCTTGTCCACACTTGCCTCCTGAAGAATTTCTAAAACTCGCAATAAGTTATCAATCTTTTATTACTAAAAATTCAAGATTCTAAATATTTTTAGAAGAAAACCATACGAATCATGAATTCCAACTGAAAATGTAAACTGTGTTTGAAAAAATAGTTTCAAGACGTACTGAGTATTGTTTCTTTTTCAGTTTTACTCAATTTCAGTGGTCGGTGACTTAAAACGAAACGGTGAATGAACGCGAATCCCTCTAGGACCGAGTGGAATTTTTCCCATGGTTACAAACAAAACAAAAATGCTTCCCAGAATCCTCCGAGCTCCTCGTGGCTGATGTTACTATCGATTGCGGAATGCAGGAAAGCCCGCTCCGAATTCGTGAAGTCCGGCTGCGAGCGGAGCGCACCCGCATAGACACGTGCAATGCGCCGCACGGGCGCGCTCACACACGCGCGCGCACACACACACACTCACAATTTTAAAGTCCTCATACAATAAATGCCATTCCTTTCATCATTGGAATGATACATTCTTTATTTACCATGAAATTTATAATACCTTCATTCTGGCGCTTCAAATTCATTGACATACAAACTAAAATAAAATCGAGTTTTCTCTATTTCTCTACCTACCAAACACCATAGTCTTTAAGAAAATCACGCTTGAACTTCAACTTTCCAGTTTTTAACTTTTATAAAATTTAACTTTTATCAAGTTCTCTTATTCAGAAAGTCTGGGCAATTACGACATAATAATTCGGATACCTATCATTAAGTAAACAAATGTTAAATTTTTCACTTAAATATAAATTTTTCACAGAGTATATGAAATTTTAAATTTATACACAGGAAAGTTGGACTGTCTCCCTTCTAAACCACTACACACCCAATTTAATTTCCCTCTGTCCAAATAGACAATTCCTATCATGAATTTTATAGAAATCTTTTTAGTCTGTTTTAATTTCTTTGATTTGGGTTTTTTTTGTTTTTGTTTTTGATTTTTTTGTTTGTTTATGACAGGGTTTCTCTGTAGCTTATGGAACCTGTTCTGGAACTCGCTCTGTAGACCAGGCTGGCCTCAGACTCACAGAGATCCACCTGTCTCTGCTAGGATTAAAGGCGTGAGCCACTACTGGTTCCGTTTTAATTTTTACTTTTACCATGTTTAAATGTTTGTAAATACATCTGTTGAGTGTTGGGGGCAGGGGTTGTTCACATAAATATGCAACACTGTAATGTTCCCCAAATTGTTGGTTATTACTCTTTGAGGCTCTCTCCATATTTTAACTGCTACACTTCCTTGAATAGATGTAATCACAGTATGTTGACCTAAGATGGTCTTTTAGTTGTGTACTAGTACATGAAATATATCCCCTGCAAGCATGTCTTGCTGGGTCACTTGCAAAATGATCGGTTTACATATTCACCAACACTGGATATGATCAGACTGACAATTTGTGCCACTCTGAGTAGTGTGACTGTAGTTCACACTTCTCTGGCAGCACAGGAGTGCTGTACTCCTTATGTTCATTAAATTACACACTGTTCTGTGAACCGTCCACTCTGTTTGACAAAGGGTTTCCTTTCTCTCGGCGACATGCAGATCTTTAGATAGACAGCCTCCTTTATTCATTTTACTGTGTGTGTGTTGTGAAGGTCTTCTCTTGGCTTGGCACTTGTCTTTATCTTCATTTATTGGGGAGGGGGTTGCTCTCTGTTCAGTGTAGTGGATGTCAGTCGTTTGTTGGATATCTTGTCACTTGTATTTTAAGAAATCCTTGCCTATCCTGAGATCGTTAAGGTTTTCCTCTTCAGAGTTTATAGTTTTGGTTTTCATTCTTTCTCTGTTTGGTATCTTAGATATAGCAACACTAGATATAGTATACACTATTGACTTTGGTACCACACTCTTGTGTCCAAACCCCTTGTTGGATTCCATTATTGTCATACTTTGTCTGCATGCTTTTTAGGATTTCCCACTTGGAAAAACTTACGTTGTGCACAAAGTAATACTATAACATTTATTTTAACAAATGTAAGAGGCAATATGGTGAATCCCCATGTTACTACCAACCCAACTTCAACCATCTGCCACTCCTGTTCCATCTATCTTCCCTCCCAATACCTTTTCCGTTTTTTCCAGGAAGTCTTACAGCAAATCTCAGACATAGTATTTCATTTATCTAAACAAAGCCTATTTTGAAAATACCATATACACCTAGCAAAGTCAGTAATTCCTTAATATTACCTAATATCTATCTGTTCCACATTCAATTTTCGGTCTTAAAAATGTCTAGGAAGTAGAGATGGCCCAACAATTAAGAGCACTTGATCTCACAGAGGACCCGGGTTCAGTTCCCAGGAGCCACATGGAAGCTCACAACCATCTATAACTCCGGCTCCAAGAGATCAGAAGTTCTCTTCTGTTTCAAGGGATTCTGCACACACGTGGGGCACATAAACTCAAGAGAGAGAGAGAGCATTGGCAGGTCTAGTGACCAGGTCTTTAAAACCCTGTAGCCGTGATCTCGAACAGCTCTGGGGCAGGAGCTGTCCCTTGGTGGGCTTTCTGAAGGGCGAGGTCTGGAATGGGAGGAGTGGGGTTGGCTTCCCAGCTGAACATCTTGGTGGAGTTTGAAATGGGGAGAGTGAGGCTGAAGTGGAGGCGGAGCTTCCAGCTCAACATCCCAGAGGATGTTGGGAGGGGAAGTCCGGGAGTCAAAGGGCTCACACTCAGTGGGAGGTTATGGGTAAAGAAGCATTCAGTTAGCTGCTATCCTGGAGACTTCATGCATCTGTTCCTTGCGGAAGCTGAAAAGGCAAATTGCTAGAAGAAAAATAGATTAATAACACCGGCCCTACGAGCACGGCTAGCCATGGGAGGAGTGGAGATTGTCAGCAAGAATGGAACGGAGATGTGACCTGGTTATACGAAAGAGGCAAAGGTGAATGACAAAGGTAAATGACCAAGACACAAGTGCAGATGTGCCCGTCATTGGGACATCTTGAAAAATCAGGTCCCAGTTGCTGGCTAAGTGCCGCTTGAGCCTGGAGAGGTGGTACCAGCACTAATGTCCCAGGAGCTTGGGGAATTGGCACACCAAATCAAGGGATAATGGGTTCTTCATGGGTACCTGAGCCACCACAGTATCCTCATTAGGAGAATAAAACCATTTGGTTTGTAATCTAGTGGTCACCTACCAATGAATACTGGTAAAAAAAAAAAAAAAAAAAACAAAAACCTGGCTGGTGAAATTACACCTTATTTATATTGAGTCTCATCAGTACTATTAGATTATATTAGTCAGATCAGCACTGCGGTATGACATCTTTAAGATATATATATTACCCTGAACAGTGAAACCAAATATCAGGACATAGAGAGTAAAGAAGATTTTGATGTCAGTCTTGATTCTAATTTGGATTCAACCTCATCCGAGCTCACAGAGCTAGTACCAGTTAAATTCAGTGGACGGGAAAAGAGAAACAAAAAGACATGAGAGCGAGAGGGTGCTTGGAGGGTACTGAGGGTGGGGAGGGAGTAAGAGTGAGATGTTTGATCAGAAAGCAATATCAAAAAATTCACTGGAGAGCCCCAGATATTGGCTGTCATCTGTTCTAGGGCATTTAGTCCAAGATCAGTCATCAGTTAGTTGCCCACACCAGTTTCACCAAGCCTAACATAACCCAGAGAACCAAAGTCTTGGCTGGTTCCTGGTAGCACCTTCCTGACCCAGAAAAGGAAGTAGACACACTCAGGGTCATACTGCCCAGTGGCCCCAAAGCAGTGTGCATACACCTTGTTCTGTTTTTCTGTTGTTTTGTTTTGAGATTTCTGTAGCCTTTACTCCAACTCCCTGCAAAGCTCGGGAAGACCTTTCACTCCTGATCCCCCTGCCTCCACCCCAGAGGACTGGAATTGCAGGCATGCACCACTACCCTGGCTGAACTTCACATAAATAGGTTTCCCAGTCATTCCTCACTCGCAAGTACAATTAGCTTTTAAAACAGGGGCTTGACTGATCTGTTCACTGTGTCACCTACAATAATGCACACGTGGTCTCAGTGCACATTACACATTATAATGAAAAATGTAAATTCAAATGAAATAGGCTACTCTCTGCTCTATGCTATGGTGTAGGATGGCTAGATGGTAAGCTGAGCCATATGAAATTGTGGCTAATCCACAAAGAGGCACTCTCGTGGAGTGACCAGGTTTTGAAAAGCTTTGAGGAGATATGAAGGAGAAAAGGGTGAGCAAATTTTATGAAAGACAGAAATGAAAGAATTTCTTCTTGTTTAAGAAATACATGCAAGTTTTCAGAAGCTTCAGGTTATATATGGAGGTCTTTCTCAAGAATCATCAGTAATGTCCCTCCCAAACTAACTAGGCACGTTCAGAGAGAATTGTTGTTCACATTATTTAAAAATTATTTCCATGTCAGTGTCTTTTTTGATTGTTTTGGGTTTTGTTTATTTTTGAGACAGTGTTTCTCTGTGTAGCCCTGGCTGTTCTGGAACTTACTCTGTAGACCAGGTTGGCCTCTGTTGTGCAATAATACTTTTGTATTCTGTAAAGATTGTCTCTGCCTAAGGCACTTTCTGATTGTTTTAATAAAAAGCTGAATGCCAATGGCTAGGCAGGAGGGACTAGGTGGGACTTCCGGGGAGAGAGAGGACTCTGGGAAGGAGAGAGGCATGGACACCAGTGAGACATAGAACAAGTTGCACATACAGAGACAGAGGTAAAAGTCATGTGGTGGAATGTAGATTAATGAAACAGGTTAATTTGAGTTACAGGCACTAGATGGAAACAAGCCTAAGCTAGCGGTCAAGCATTCATAATCAGGAATAAGTCTGTGTCATAATTTGTAGGCTGGTAGTCCCACAAAGGAAAGTCTGACTACAGACCTCAAACTCAGAGATCCACCTGCCTCTGTCTCCCCAGTGCTGGGATTAAAGGTGTGCACTACCACTGCCCAGCTTCGTCAATACAGACACAGATAAGTAAGTATGTCTTAAGGCCCTCTTAGCTAATGCTGATTTTATGTAAATGTTCAAATATCTAATTAAGTCTAATTCTAATAATAAACAATTAAAATACATTCTTGTTACTACAGGTAAAACTGAAAAGCTAATCTGGCCATACATGGTGACACGTACACCCTCAATCCCGGCACTCTCAGGAGGCAGAGGCACGTGGATTTCTGTCAGGCCAGTCTGGTCTACAGAGTGAGTTCCAGGACTACCAGAGCTACATAGACACCCAGTCTCAAACACACACACACACACACACACACACACACACACGTCTCAGGAGGAAGGTCAAGATAAGCCCACCAAAATCTTGACCACGCCCTCAGTCTATTTAAACTGCTTCCCTGGAAAGTTTCCTTCCTCCTAATGGTCGAGTTAGCGGCCTCCCAGTTCCCCCTGGGGACACCCGAGAGCGCAGGAATCCCCTTAAACCTGGATATTTTTTAATTTGGCTTGTTGTGGCTTGACTGGGATTTTTGCGTCAGCAGAGAACTCACGTTAGGAAAAATTCCTAATAACAGACACACACACCACACCAGGACTACATAGAGACCTTTTCAAAACTAACTTTCTTCCCCTCTCCCTCTCTCTCTCCCCTCCCGACTCCAGGAGGGAAGAAAGGGGTTTACGTAATTTACAAGGTTCAAGACAGTTACAAGATCAACAGGTCCTTCCCAAAGGTAATATAAACTGTAATGGTTACTGGGAGAAGAGACTCTCCTGCAGTAAGTTGCCTGCAAACTGAGCAGGAAGCTGTAGGATTGCAGCTTTTGTGAGTGGCTACCCATGCTCCTGGAAGTAACCCCAATAAATTCACCAGTTTACCAAGCTGGACTTGGGTCGAAGCACTGTGGTCAGTGCCCAGTACAGATGTCTGTTCACACTTCCCCAGGAGGAGTCACCAAAAGGCACATGTGTAAGTTTACTAATGTCCCTTAAATGAAACACGGAAATAATTTTTCAAAATACAACAAATTAATCTGCTTTATATTTCTGAAAATCAAAGAGTATCTACCTGGAGATGAATAGTCTCAAGTTTTTACATACAATTTTATCCATCTAGACTTTAGTATCACACAACCAACATACTACAAAGCATAACTTTTACATATATAAGAGGTCCCAGATACAGGTCAGAGGTAGAATGTTTGCTTAGCATGCTTAAAGCATGGGCTAGATCCAAACAGCACAAAAGCTTTAAAACAGGTAACAGGGTATCTGGTTATAAAATATTTTAATATCAAATCAAATATACATGATTGCCTGGATTGCCCAGTTAAGTAATGTATATGCATCATACATCATGTAATAAGCTACCAACACATATCTGCTACAGTAAGTACCTTTGGACACTAAATGAAATTTTGGCCTCTGCTATGAAAGATAATGATTAAGAGAAATATGTTTCATTGGGTTTTATTCCAAACTGTGTCCCAAGTTCATAGTTTCCTTGTTTGTGATCCCAGAGCTGGCAACATTTTCATTTCATCCACTCTGTTCTTGTGAATTTGAAAAGCAGGGGTTATCCATCGACCACAGGAGCACTGTTCTCCATACCAGTTGAAGGAACCCAACTTGGCACTGCATTTTGGGCAAAGAAGCTGAAAGAAGCAAATGTGTCATTATATCCATTTTATATTCATCCGGCAACTATCTTTGACAATACAGAATATAAAATAGCTAAGGCATGATTCCTGTTGTCAAAAAAATTTGGGTTTTTTTTGATTGGTTAGTTGGTTGGTTGGTTTTGTTTACAGTTTTTCAAGACAGGGTTTCTCCATGTAGCCCTGGCTGTCCTGGAACTCACTCTGTAGAGTCTTGGGATCTACCTGTCTCTGCTTCCCCTGTGTTGGGATTCAAGGCAAGTGTCGCCATCACCCAGCTCATCAAGGAACTTGTAATCCAGGTTGATCACAAAGTACAATTACCACAGGAGAGGCACTCTGTACTGAAAAGGAGGAACAGGAACCTCAGGCTGAAGAGGAAAAGCAAAGCTCAAAGCAACTAAGAATGTTTGTATCAAGGTAACAAACACTTGGCTTCTAATCAGCTTATAACAGGAGTCCAAATTAGACTCTCAAAGTAAAGGATGGAAGTGCACATTCAGAGTTTCATCTTTTACTACTAGCTGGTATCAGGAGCATGCGCGTCAGAGACACTGATATTCCAGAAAGAGAGAAATCCAAAAGTACTCATCAAGATATCTGTACTCTCTCTAATGTTAGCAACATTATCACTTATGTTTAGTGTGCATGGTCTGAGGAGGGATTCTTATTTTAAATTGAGGTACAGAAGTCTGGGCATAGAGCCAGCAAGACAGATCAGTGTGTAAAGGCATTTGCTGAGCAAGTCTGATGGCCTGAGTTCGATTCCCAGAACCCATGTAAAGGTAGAGGGGAAGAACGGATGTCACAAAGTTGTCCTGACCTCTACACATAGACCATGGCACATGTCCTCCTTTCCCAAATTAATAAACAGGTAAGTTTTATTTAAGTCTGGACTTAAAGCTCAGAAACATAGAGAAAAGAAAAAAATAAAAATACAATCAGGCATTATAGATGTCTGTAATCCTAGATAGCTAGACCATTAGACCATGAGGAGTTTGAAGATAATCTCAGGTAAATAGCACATACAAAGCCAGCCTAGGCTATGTAGCATTCCCTCTCTCTCTCTCTCTCTCTCTCTTTCAAACACACACACATACACCTCTATTTTCTTAAACTTTAATGTGACAAAAAACACTATAAGCTTGAGATGGAAAAAACTGTATTAAATAAAGCTCATCTATAATGTTCAAAGAGCTCCTTCACATCAAGAAAAAAATAAAGATATAGAAAAAGAAACTCTAAATGGCTGGTGAGTCAGCTTTGTCACCTCGACACAAACTAGAATTACCTGAAAAGAAGGAAGCTTAGCTGTGGAACTGTCCCCATCACAACGGCCTGTGGGCTTGTCTGTGGGAGTGTTTTCTTGATTAATGATTTTTGTGGGAGGGCCCAGCCCACTATGGGTGGTGTAACCCCCCCCCCAAGGGAGGAAGGCTTGCTTTCTTATACAAACCAGGCCCATGCAGTAAGCAAACCAGTAAGCAGAGTTCCTCCAGAGTCTCTGGTTCAGTTACTGCTTCTAGGATCCTGCCTTGACTTTTTAGAAGATGGAATGCATGCTGAAAGATGAAATAAACCCTTTCGTCCCAAAACTGGTTTTGGTCACGGTGTTTATCATGGCAACACAAACCTATCTAAGAGAGCTGATGAATAAGTAAATATACTAATCCTCAGTGATAATTATGAAAAGTCAAGGGCATTTTAGAACATCTCTTTACTACACATTTTATACTATCTATCATGAGATGGAGAAACAGGTACACACTCTCTTAGTGAGAAGAAATTCTGTATGGCACTATGAATATTAGCCTCAATGAAGTTGCTAGGCCAGGAGTTCCATGGAAAATACAAATAAATGTACAAAGAAACAGACACAAATGTGATTTAGAATGTTGTTTGTTTGTTTTTTTGTTGAGACAGTATCTCACTATGTAGCCCTAGCTATCCTGGAACTCTCTATGTAGACCAGACTTAAACTTACAGAAATCCATGCTGGGATAGAAGGCATACATCACCACACTCACCCATGACTGAGAGCCCTCTAAAGAAAATGTCTTGACTCTGTGTCTGTGCCCACTCATTTTACAGGCTAAATAAAGGCAAGCCAAAAGCACAAAAACCAAAATTGGATTTCTTAGAAATTAAAAACTCTATGTCAAATCACAATCCTAGGAATGGGAAGAGAGAGCCAAGCATAATTGTGCATACTTGTAATACCAGCACCTGCGAGGCAGACACAGGAGGACCAGGAGTTGGAGGCCAGCCTGGGCTACATAGATCTGGTGTGCTAAATAGGCACCTTTGTTAGCATCTTTCCTGAGTTTGAGACCTAACATTTCCTCTTGGGATCTACGTAGCTGTGTCTTTATTTGGGAGCTGGATGGTGGTCCAAAGAGAAAGTCTGCTACATTGGGCTACATGAGATCCTGTCTCAAAAATCATAACTGAATAAGAGCCTGGCTTGGTAAGGCACATCTAAAATCCTAACACTCAAGAGGCTGAGGAAGGAAGATCATGAGTTCAAGCCCAACCCAGACTACATAGCAAAACTCTGTCTCAAAACACAAAATGAAACAGATGACAATAAAATGCAGAATGACTCCCAGTGAGTGTGATTACAAAAAAAAAAATACCTTTGTAACTAAACTAAAAAGCTACTGAGCATTATGAAATGGGAGAATTATATATAAATAAAACAGGTTTAAAGCAGCTCAATCTGAACATATGGATACCACTTTCCAGATAAAATAGTAACTAATTTAAATTAAGTTTCCTCATCAATAGATTACAAGTACATCTATAGCTACTATATCCTCAAATGAGATAATACAGTAAAAGGTTTCATAAAATATCTACAGTACAAACTTTTATAGACCATACAACCTTACAAATTCATTAAAATTGTTATTTCATGGGGTTGAGTTGTAGCTCATGTAGAATGCATAGGGCACACAAGGGCCCTGGATTAAATCACAAGCATTTAAAAAAAACTGTTATAGAATACCTTCAGATTAGTATTAAGTGTACATAAAGACAAATGTGAGGGCCACAGGATATGCTTCTGAGCTCCATTCTCTAATAGGGAATGAGAAGCACCCCACAGCAAATGCATTAACAGAAACATAGGAAATGGGTACCATAAAACTAAATGAGAAAAATAAATTTTAAACCTAATTTTACCTTGATTTATCTCACTTAATTTTGTGATATATCTAATCACTTTTAAAATATTAGTCTTATGTTTGGAAACTTAAACAATAGTCTTAAAACAAATGTAACTTGGCTGAGTGGTTCGCTACCAAATATTGCTAATGAATTTGAATCAGGTAATTTTTAAAAACATTTTACTTGAATACTGGGGGCACAGTTTTATGGTAGACTGTACTCTTACATGGGTAAGACCTTGAGTTTAATTTAAAAAGAAAGAACCATTAATTTTTGGTGACCTTACTCATATACTAAAAAGATACAATCCTCAGACTCTTCAGAAGGAAACGGTTGGTTACAACACAGATGTTTGTTTTGTTTTGTTTTTTTATCCAGACAATAAGATGGGACAACAGGTAAGGACCCTTTGGCCAAGCCCGATGGCCTGAGTTTGATCCTGAGACCTACGTGGTGAGTAGAGGAAACCAACTTCCACTAGCTGTTCTCTGACTTCCATGTGTGTGACACCCCAGAACCCCCACAGGTACATACACCCACCTACAAAATAGAAAAGATGTAATACAGATATTAAAAATAATAAAAATGCTTGTTGTTGTGCTGTCTTGAGACAGTGCCTCATGAACAGTCAGGATAGTCTCAAACTCACTGTGGCCTGAGGTGCCCTAACTTCCAACCTCCTGCCTTAACCTCCAGAGTGCTGGCATTTCAAGCCTGGCTTATGTGATGCTAGAGATGGAATCCAGGGCTTCATGCACTCTACCAACTAAGCCACATTCCCAGCTCTAAAATACAGTTTAAAGGTGGAAAAGGGAACAGAATTTAGATGATACAACAAAACTGCAGAAAGAAAATAATGTTCTTACCTGTCCATCTATTACTCCCAACAAAGTTGACTCCATCCACTGTACAGGTTCAATGAAGTAAGATGTACACTGAGCCTGACTCCCCATAAGTAGCAAAGACGGTGTCGTTCTCTTGTGAGCAAAGGCTACTGGCCCACTTCCTTCACTATGATCCAAAATACTAGAACTTCTAAATAAAGATCGCCTGCAAAACCGCCAAAGACAAAAACATTAATGACTTCCAGAGGATGAAAACAAAGATAATATGAATGATATTTCTTACAAGCCAAAAGAATACAACATTGAGCATGCCACTCAAAATTTCAATAGCCCTACAATCTGATTACTAAGCTACATTCTCTCTGAGGCAGGTTTGCATGTAAGATTTCTATAACATTCAGTTAAACAAATCCTTCCTAGAGAGATTAAAAAAAATAAAACTTGAAGTGCTTTTGCAACTACCGACACAATTAAAAATTCCAGAGGATCCAAAACATTTTACCTGCACTTTCTACATTTGTAGAGAATGTCATCTTTAAATCCTTGTGACATGGTAGTTGGGTCAACAGCAAAGAGTTCTCGAGGCAAATTCCGAAGTTCTGCAAGGTAATTTAAATGCATCCAACTGTCAATATCAACCTTCTAGATTTTCAGACAAAATCCCAATGCCAAACTGAGGTGATACACGCTAAACTCAGAAACTGAGAACAAAACTCTCCACGTTGAGAAATCAGGGAGGAAAGCAGAGAGAACAAGCCTTTGCTCTAAATGGAACTGCCAGATTTCAATCCCAGCCATTTTTAAACCACATGACTTTCTGCTAAACCGAGGAAATGGCAGTCTCTGTCTCCTAGGAGTTCTTGAAAAGTAATATAATGCATTTAGTGTCCAAGTAAACAACACCTCAGCAGAGTGCAGATTCTACCAGTGATCAGTATTTACCCACCCGGGTACTTCTCAGTGACCTTCTGGAGCCGGTACTGCTTGTAAACTGCGCTAGAGGTGTCGACTTCATATCCCATGGCCTCATATAACTTAAGCTGCCCTTCAAATCCCTCATTCATCCTGCAATGAAAAGCGAGCATGAAGTTGGACCCTCTTTCAATAAAACCTCAGGACAAAAGGAGAACTGGTAACAGCAGACAAGGAAGATCCTAAGTTTACCGCTGGCCCACGCAAGTGCAGGGGCGTGCACCCACCCCCACACATGCACTCCACACACACACACACACACACACACACACACACACACACACACATGCACACACCATACATTCATACAGACTTTAAAGGAAAAGAAAGAAGTGTTACTGTGATGGGACTCACTTAGCTTCAGGCTTGACAGTCTGGAGGCTTTCATAGGCCTTTTCAAAGGTAAGTTGGTCTGTCTTCATTATAAAGGCCGTCACTACAGCAACACTTCGACTGACTCCTGCATGGCTGAAAAAGAGACCTTCAAAATAAAATAGCAAATAGCAGCAATTAAAAACCAAGAGAAAGCCCAGCCCCCTGTTAATGGTAAAATTTAGGTCCACCTCCCTTCTGTCTTTTCCTTTCTCATAGTTATGGCAACCTTCCTGTCTCAGCCTCCTACGTGATGGGGTGACAGGTGTGTGCCACTGTGCCCAGCTCGTTCCCACTTCCACTCAAATTAACCCATCACCTCTTCAATATCGCCAACATACAAACACAGCCATTGATTTCTTTATTCCCTTCAAATTCTGATCAATATGGATGTACTAACTATTCGAAAATAACTACCTTAAAATTTTTAACTGATGCCCTAGCTCCTTTGCTAGGTCTGTAGAAAGGAACAACACAAATTACCCTTCAGGTGAGCTTTGTTAGGGGAGAGAGCCTGGAGATCTCCCTGAGGTATGATCCAGCACTGAAGTGAGAGCGTGTTAGGAGAAATCTGGATCATAACAGAGGCAGCTCGATGCCAGCCTTGAAGGGAGAAGCAGGGCCCTGAAGTCTGGGAAAGGAGCCGCCATGTTTAATGACGGGGTTCCCAAAGAGAAGAGACTTCTAGTTCCAGAGGACAAATGGAATTTCTGACTCTTACGGATTTTCACGAAAGGAGGCAAGCTCCATAATATGTGGTGACCTATCCTGGCCTGGCCTCCAAACGGAAAGTCACAAGGCAGAAGGGCACTAAATAAAAATAAAGTTATTTGGTGGTGACAATCTAGCCTTGCTCACAGCTGCTAATAGGAGAAAGAGACCTATAAGTGATGTAAGGGCACAATTCACATTTTATCAACTTTCTGTCCCAGAGAGCTGCAGGGGGCTGGGGAGTGACTTGATTTCTGGTAGAAAGTAACAGAGTCTGTGATCTCACAGGTTGGGCTGAGTGGCTAATCACATTTTGTGACCACTCTATTTATAGAATTTTTTTTTAAAAAAAATTGTAATGGCTACAGAACAAACGCAAGGTCCTTTTCTCTCAACACTGGTCTCTCCCGATCTGTTTATCATTTCTTCTCCTTCTCTTTCTCCCCCACACACCCCAGGACAAGGCAGAGAGACCAGATCCTCTACTCCAATATTAAGCACAAAGACCAGAATTAAAGACAAAGTAGTGGCACATGTATATAAATACTACCACTCAGGAGGCAGAAGCAGGAGGGTCCCAAGTTCAAGGACAGCCTAGACAAGACAGTAAAACTTACAGCTTAAAAAGAGACAAAGAGACAGGACACTGTAACCTTTCTCCACCATTTTGTGTAAGAACTGGCTACAAAGACATCCTCTTAAGACTGGAGCTAGGCCACAGTACTAGAGTGTCTGCCTAGCATGTTAGCAGGACAAATCAAATCTCTGATCTACTTAGTCTGATGTATCCTAAGGTCATCGATCCAGAAAGGGCCTTGCCCTACACCCCAAAGGAGGAAGATCAATAGGGGTCAGGCCGAGTTACCCTCTCACTCCATTAGATCACACTCCTTTTGTCCAATCACATTGCTATACGACTGTCCAGTCTTAATCAAACCAAGCATTTTCCCTTGGTTATGTAAAACTTTGATTAAAAATTCTCAGGCATGGTGGCGCACTGAAGGTGTGCAGCACTCTGGAGGCAGATGCCAGCGGGTATCTGTGGTTTTGAAGCCAGCGTGGTCTACACAGCGAGCGAGTTCCTCGCTTGCCAGATCTACATCAGTAAGACCTTGTTTCAAAAAAACAGAAAGTCTCACGGTTTCCTCTTGTTTAACCATAGTGACTTTTAGGATAAGGAAGAAAAGTATGACATATTTTCACCCCAATACATGTTACTACATTCAACTCCAAAACTATAGACAGATGATATATAGATACATACATACATACGTACATACATACATACATACATACATGACAGGCTGATGCTGCAAAATGAACCAAACAAAACATGAACCAGGGGCCAGTTTCCAGACCCTCCTTGAGCCTCACGCCCCGAGGATGAGGATGAGGAGCGAGATTATCAGCTATTGACAGCCGGTTCCTCCACTCCTGGGCGCTCTGCAGAAAGGCGAGACTGGGTAGGAGGCTTGCCCCGGCACCTTGCACTCACCAGTGCACCAACACCGCACGTCCCTCAGCTCGCGACTGGCCGATGAATGCCACGCAGCGATCCAAGTGGCTGAGCAAGTCGGTCTCGGGTTTGTCCAGCGCCGGCACGAAGAGGCTCCGGAGTCCTTCGAACCCAGCCCCAGCCTGGAAACCCGGTTCCGAGTCTACCGTCAGCACGGCGGTGATGCCGGCCTCCATCAGGTGGTCTGGTTCCGCCACCGCCGCCGCCCCACCCAGATACAGTCCCGGCCGCACTTCCACCATGTGTCCAGCACGGCTGGCGGTGCCGGTAGCCGCAGCCTGGCGCTCGCCACCACGGTTCAAGCCCCGCGCTTCCAACATGGCGGCACCTGGAAGCCAGGCAGCAGCTGCCCCGCCACCGTGTGGCCGGCTAGAGCGGCCTCTGGCTCTCACCAGCGCCTCGGCAGCGCCGTGGGCGGACAGCGGCGAAGGGAAAAAATGACGGATTCTGCGCAAGGGCTTGCTGAAGCTACGCTAAGCTCCACAACCCTCCAAAGTTCAAAATAGAAAATAAAGTCTCCATTCATCCATTGCTAGCGGGACTGCAAACTTGCACAGCCACTATGGAAATCAGTGAAGGTGGAAACTGATCTACCTCAAGGTCCAGCAATACCACTCTTGGGTATATACCCACGGGACGCTTCATCCTAACCACAGAGACCACAAAGACACTTGCCCAACCATGTTCACTGCTGCACTATTCACAATAGCCAGACATTGGAAACAACCTAGGCTTGCCTCAACAGAAGAATGGATAAAGAAAATGTGATACATTTACACAATGAAGTATTACTCAGCTGTTTAAAAAAAAATGAAACTTGCGGGTAAATAGATGGAGCTAAAAAATCATCCATAGTGAGGTAACCCCGACCAAGAAAGACAAATATGGTATGTGTTCGCTTGTTTGTGGATATTAGCTATTAAGTCAATGATAACCAAGCTACAACCCATAGAACCACAGAGGGTAGGTATAGAGAAAGGGACTAGGGACTGATAGATCTCCCTTAGGAAAGGGAAATAGAGTAAACAGATGGTCATGGATGGAGGGGAGGGGAAAGGGAGAAGAGAGTCAAAAATTAAGGGCCATTTGAGGGGTGATATGAAAACCTAATACAGTAAAAGCTTCCTAAAACACACACACAAACATACGTGCGCGCACACACACAAAGGCTATCTAAATGAGATCACCAATTAATGGGGTGGGGAGGACGACAGAGTCATAACCTGACATTTCTTGTCACCAAATGAAGCTTCCAGTACCTGGATTGGGTTACACCTAATTGAGTAGTTGGTCAAAGGAACCATAGAAACCCCAAACAACTCAGGCTGTTGCCAAGACTGTAGGTTGCCCTCTACAATCTGATGGCAAGGCTTCATTGTGGAAGGCAACACCTACACCACTCACTGGATATGAAGAAGTCAAACTGGTGCCTTTACCTCTAAGTGCTTTGGTACAGGAAGGTACTCTGCACTCTACCAAAAAAGAAATGTAAAGACCAATCCAGCCACAAATGCTTTGATCTACAGTAGTGTCCCACCTACAAGATATGTTGTGCCCAGATTATGAACCCCAGAGAGAGACCACCAGAGAGGCCCAGACTGTAATAATCAAGGTTTAATCAGCATAATACAAACATGTTTGGGACATCTGCCTCCAAAGCCCATTACAGCGAGGTAGAGAGGGGAGTTGTATCTCCTCTGTGGGGTAAGCTTTTAAAGGCATAACTACAAAGAGGCTTTTGAAGCTGCTTTGGCATGGGTGCAAGGACTTTTGCTCCCTCCTGTTTTGCTAAGTCAGCTCTTTCCTTGTTTTTAGAGCAAGACCACTGTTCCTGATTTAGGCCATCTTTATCAGCCTGTACCAGGTGGCCGGCTGGGCTGAGCTAAGTGACCTTGTGCTCAGACTCTCCCAGGTGGGAGAGAGGAAGGTCACTATCTTCCTGGGAAAACATTCTGCTAAGAAATTTCTTCTCACCCCTTTGATAATAAGGGGTGAGGGTCCTACAGATATCCTACTGAAATAGTGACACAAATTTATGGGAATAACCAACCAACATCTGATTTGAGTTAAGGCCCACTACAGTGGATGGAACCCATACCCAACACTGAGTGAGTGATCAAGAACCTTAGATTAGATGGCCCAGGGACCTAGGATAAAACCAAACACTACTGTTGTAAAAAGAACAGTTTATCTTATTGTGTTTTATTTTATTATTATTCCTTAGAAGCCTGTTTGTTTTCTAAGGAGAAACAAAAAGGGGGTGGACCCAGATAGGAGGGAAACTGGGAGGAATTGGGAGGAATAAAGAGAGGGGAAACCATAATCAGGAGATACTTTGTGAGAGGAAAAAAAATCTATTTTCAATAAAAGAAAAAAATAGAATATCAATAGAAAAAAAGTTCCCAGCTGTAAGGTAAAAGGGCCAAGGAAAGAATACCTTGACCCTGACTTGACCCTGAGACCAGGGCAAAGGAGAAATACCCTGACCCTGACTTGACCCCAAAGGTCAGAGTCAAAAGAAAAACAGCCTGACCCTGACTTGACCCTGAGACCAGGGCAAAAGAGAAATACCCTGACCCTGACTTGACCCTGAGACCAAGGACAAAAAGAACCCCCTGACCCTGACCCCAAGTCAAAGATCAGGGTCAAGCAACAGAGTCTCACCAATGCCTGAGCTTGCCCCAGAGTCTGACTACAGAATCCCACTAATTCCTACACTTGCCCCAGAATCAGGCCACAAAAAATCCCACCAATTCCAGGCCATGTTAGAAAGCTTCATCCCCCCCTCCCGAAGAAACTCTATTTAAACTCTATCTTCTGTTCAGTTTCCTGCTGTTTCTTGCCGAAGGAGGGGCAGCCACCCTCCAAGTTTTTCTCTCCCAATAATTCTCTTGTGTGAGGTTTGTTGTTCAGTGTGAGTTTATGGTACAATGCTTACATCAGGTTTCTCAGATTTTAGCATTAATCAGGCAGTGTTAAGCCTGAAAATTGTGAGGAGAAAGACCAAATCCACAACCATCCAATTAAAGCAAGCTTTACTTTAGAGGTGTGTCTGGGACCAGCTGGCTGTCTTAACCTATGTTGGGGTTTTAGAGAGCAAGCCCAGAGGTAAAGAAGACATGTTTTTTTTTATATAGCTCAGGGGTAGGGAGGTTCCAAATGGGGGATTTGGTGGGCAAAATAAATGGGGTTACAGGAGCAGAACATAAGCCTAACAAGTTAGTCGTAACGACCTCCTGAAACAAAGACATGATTGCCAATCCTGGAACACGCAGAGCAGAACCATCTGTAGTTAAGGTTACAGGTGGAATGTTCTAGAATATTCCTTACACTGTGTGAAGACATATCACTGTGACTGGTCTAATAAAAAGCTAAATGGCCAATAGCTAGGCAGGATTTTTGGGGTAGAGACAACTCTGGGAAGAAGGGTGGAGTCGCCAGAAAGACGAGAGGAAGCAACATGGGGATTACAGAGTAAAGATAACCAGGTCACATAAAAGAATGTAGATTAAAAGATACAGGCTAATTTAAGTATAAAGAACTAGTTAGGGACAAGCCTAAGTTATCAACCAAGGTTTCATAATTAAGAATAAGTCTCTGTGTGATTATTTGGGAGCTGGCAGGTGGGACAAAAAAAGCTACCTATAGTGGGACATAGCACAATCCTTGAGAAGCAGAGGATTAATCATGAACAGGAATGAATCTAGTTTGTCTTTACTCTAACATGGCTTTTAAGACTAAGATGGAGGCAGGCTGGCTCTTCAGCAGAATAGCTAGTTAGGAAATAGAGGGAACATGAGAAAGGTCCTTCCTACCCCTCAAGAAAAATATCACAAGCAAGGTTGTTTAAAATGGCTAATGAAGTGTGTAGTGGTGCACATCTTTAATCTCAGCATTCAGGAGCCAGAGACAGGTGGATCTCTGTGAATTCAAGGCCAGCCTGGTCTACAGAGTGAGTTCCAGGACAGGCTCCAAAGCTATAGAGAAACCCTATCTTGAAAAACAAAACAAAACAAAAAAAATGGCTAATGAACTATGCTTCAGTACAACTTTCTTGTGCTCTGTCTATAAGTAAAAATCTCTCTGATCAATCTCTAGCACCCCTTCTCCAGCAGCAAGTCTAGACAATGTATCTAAAAAACTTCCTTTTCAGCAGGTAGATCCCTGTGAGTTTGAGGCCAGCCTGGTCTACAGAGCAAGTTGTAGGACAGCCAGGGCTATGTAGAGGAACTCTGTCTTGAAAAATAAGAACAAGGGCTGGAGAGATGGCTCAGAGGTTAAGAGCACTGACTGCTCTTCCAGAGGTCCTGAGTTCAATTCCCAGCAACCACATGGTGGCTCATAACCATCTGTAGTGAGATCTGGTGCCCTCTTCTGGCCTGCAGGCATACATGGAGGCTGAATACTGTGTACATAATAAATAAATAAATCTTTTAAAAAAAGAAAAATAAGAACAAACAAACAAAAAAAAAAGCTTCTTCTGTAAGAACAAATTCTGTAGAAAAGAGAAAGAAATATACCAACACGAACTTTCCTCAATATTTAACTTAGCTGCAAATTAAGTATCTCTAAGTCCAAAAATGACAGGACCACCTTGGAACATTCCTCTTTCCTGATGCCCACACCCTCAGTCCCTCCAAGCACTCCTTCCTTGTCTTTCTATTTAATAAATTCACCAACTTGATTCACTCTGACTCGTTCCGAAATTCTTTTCTGTGGCAGATGTCAGAAGCCTGGGTACACTCATAGAGGCCCCAGAGTCTCAAAGAAGCTCTGATGTGGGATTCCCCTCTGTATGCTGTGAATATGTTTTATTATCATTGGTTAATAAAAAAGCTGCTTTGGGCTTGGGGCAGGGCAAAATAGAGCTAGGCAGGAAAACTAAACTGAATGCTACGAGAAAGAAGGCGGAGACAAATGCACAGAAACCTTACCGGTAAACCATGACTCTAGTGGTAAAATACAAAATAATAGGAATAGGTTAATTTAAGATGTAAGAGCTAGCTAAAAATATGCTTAAGCTATTGGCCAAACAATACTGCAATTCATATAGTTTCTGTATGATTATTTCAGGTCTCAGCAGCTAGAAAAATGAACAAGCAGCCTCCACCTACATTTCTCCATTTGTCACTATGACAGGGTGAGACAAAGTTCCTCCATCTCATAGTCTTCCTGAGTTAAGTTATATCATGTTCAAGTTTGACTAGAGTGTGATCTCCTTAAGGAAGAATCCATGGGAAATTACCCAGCTTTATTCTAGGAACCAAAGATCAGGATGTCCTAACTAACTTATCTCAGCTTCTGTTAAACTGCCTGTGTGTGCAGAACTTCCCTCCCCAGCTAACCACTTATCTCAACTTCTGTTAAAACTGCTTGATTCAAACTGCTTCCTTCTGTGAACCCTGCAGCTGAGCAAGATGCCAAGATGTGGTTTATTCCTTTAAAAACCCATGTTCTGGACACTCTGGGCCACACATAGGTCCCCAAATGCTTGGATATGGTCTCAACTGCCTGGAATAAAGACTTTCAGTTGACTATAAAATGTATCTGAGTGGTCATCTCTGGTGGGCTACCCGCAACAGTTACTATCTCTATTCCCTCAACAGATACACACACACACACACACACACACACACACACACACACACACACACACACACGCTCACACAGGGAGGCAGGTAAATCCTATTCTTTTTAAAATAATTTATTTATTCTTTTTATTGATTTTTATTGAGCTCTACATTTTTCTCTGCTCCCCTCCCTGCCTCTCCCCTCCCTTTTAACCCTCTCTCAAGGTCCCCATGCTCCCAATTTACTCAGGAGATCTTGTCTTTTTCTACTTTCTATTTCTCATGTAGATTATATCTATGTATGTATCTCTTAGAGTCCTCATTGTTGTCTAGGTTCTCTGGCATTGTGATTAGGAGGCTAGTTTTCTTTGCTTTATGTTTAAAAACCACTTATGAGTGAGTACATATAATATTTGTCTTTCTGGGTCTGGGTTACCTCACTCAATATGATGTTTTCTAGCTCCATCCATTTGTCTGCAAATTTCAAGATGTTATTTTTTTCTGCCATGTAGTACTCCATTGTGTAAATGTACCACATTTTCCTTATCCATTCATGAGTCGAGGGGCATTTAGGTTGTTTCCAGGTTCTGGCTATAACAAACAATGCTGCTATGAACATAGTTGAGCATATGTCTTTATGGCACAGTTGAGCATCCTTTAGATATATACCCAAAAGTGGTATTGCTGGGTCTTGAGGAAGGTTGTTTCCTAATTTTCTGAGAAATCGCTGCACTGATATCCAGAGGGGCTGTATCAGCTTGCACTCCCACCAGCAATGCAGGAGTGTTCCCTTTAACCCACAACCTCTCCAGCATAAGTTATCATCAGTGTTTCTGACCTTGGCCATTCTCACAGGTGTAAGATGGAACCTCAGAGTTGTTTAGATTTGCATTTCTCTGGTGACTAAGGATGTTGAGCATTTCCTAAGTGTCTTTCATCCATTTTAAATTCCTCTGTTGAGAGTTCTCTGTTTAAGTCTGTACTCCATTTTTTTATTGTTTATTTGTTATTTTGATAACCAGTTTCTTGAGTTCTTTGTATTTTTTGGAGATCAAACGTCTGTCTGATGTGGGGTTGGTGAAGATCTTTTCCCATTCTGTAGGCTGTCGTTTTGTCTTCTTGACCATGTCCTTTGCTTTACAGAAGCTTTTCAGTTTCAGGAGGTCCCATTTATTAATTGTTTCTCTCAGTGTCTGTGCTACTGGGGTTATATTTAGGAAGTGGTCTCCTGTGTCAATGCATTCAAGTGTACTTCCCACTTTGTCTTCTATGAGGTTCAGTGTGGCTGGTTTATGTTAAAGTCCTTGATCCATTTGGACTTGAGTTTTGTGCATGGTGATAGATATGGGTCTATTTTCATTCTTCTATATGTTGATATCCAGTTATGCCAGCACCATTTGTTAAATATGCTTTCTCTTTTCCATTTGATATTTTTTGCTTCTTTGTCAAAAATCAGGTGTTCGAAAGTGTGTGGATTAATATCCGGTTCTTCAATTTGGTTCCATTGGTCCTCCTGTCTGTTCTTATGCCAATACCAGGCTGTTTTCAGTACTGTAGCTCTATAGTAGAGTTTGAAGTCAGAGATTGTGATGCCTTCAGAAATTCTTTTATTGTACAGGATTGTTTTGGCTATTCTGAGTTTTTTGCTTTTCCCTATGAAGTTGAGTACCGTTCCTTTGAGGTCTGTGAAGAATTTTGCTGGGATTTTGATGGGCATTGCATTGAATCTGTAGATTGCTTTTGATAAAATTGCCATTTTTACTATGTTAATTCTGCCTACTCAAGATCATGGGAGATCTTTCTACTTTCTGGTGTCTTCTTCAACTTCTTTCTTCAAAGATTTGAAGTTCTTGTCATACAAATCTTCCACTTGTTTGGTTAGAGTTACTCCGAGATATTTTATGTTATTTGTGGCTATTGTAAAGGGTGATGTTTCTCTGATTTCTTTCTCAGCCCATTTATCATCTATGTACAGGAGAGCTACTGATTTTTTTTGAGTTAATCTTGTATCCTGCTACATTACTGAAAGTGTTTATGAGTTGTAGAAGTTCCTTGGTAGAATTTTTGGGGTCGCTTATGTAAACTATAATATCATCAGCAAATGATGTTTGACTTCTTCTTTTCTGATTTGTATCCCCTTGATCTCTTTTTGGTGTCTACTGCTCTAGCTAAAACCTCAAGAACTATATTGGATAGATATGGAGAGAGTGGACAACCTTGTCTTGCTCCTGATTTCAGTGGGATCGCTGGGTGTTTCTCTCCATTTAGTTTGATGTTGGCTGTTGGCTTGTTGTATATTGCCTTTATTATGTTTAGGTATGTTCCTTGTATCCCTGCTCTCTCCAAGACCTTTATCATGAAGGGATGTTGTATTTTGTCAAAAGCTTTTTCAGCATCTAATAAGATGATCATGTGGTTTTTATTTTCAGTTTGTTTATATGGTGGATTGCATTGACAGATTTTTGTATGTTGAACCATCTCTGGAATGAAGCCAACTTGATCATGGTGGATGATATGTTCTTGGATTCTATTTGCCAGTATTTTATTGAGTAGTTTTCATCAATGTTCATGAGTGAGATTGGCCTGTAATTCTCTTTCTTAGTAATGTCTTTATGTGGTTTGGGTATCAGGGTAATTGTAGCCTCATAAAAAGAATTTGGGAATGTTTCTTCTGTTTTTATTGTGTGGAACAATTTGAGGAATTTATTCATCTTTGAAAATCTTGTAGAATTCTGAGCTGAAACCATCTGGTCCTGGGATTTTTTTTTTTTTTTTTGGTTGGGAGACTTTTGATGACAGTTTCTATTTCTTCAGCAGTTATAGGTCTGTTTAATTTGTTTATCTGGTCTTGATTTAATTTTGGTAAGTGATATTTATCCAGAAAGTTATCCATTTCCTTTAAGTTTTCCAATTTTGTAGAGTACAGGTTTTCAAAATATGACCTGATGTTCTCTGGATTTCCTCCGTGTCTGTTGTTATGCCCCCCTTTTCATTTCTGATTTTGTTAATTTGGATATTCTCTCTCTGCCTTTTGGTTAGTTTGGATAAAGGTTTGTCTATTTTGTTAATTTTCTGGAAGAGCCAACTCTTTGTCTCATTGATTATTTGTATTGCTTTCTTTGTTTCTATTTTGTTGATTTCAGTTCTCAATTTGATTATTTTCTGCTGTCTAGTTCTCTTGGGTGAGTTTGCTTTTTTTCCCTAAAGTTTTCAAATGTTCTTTTAATTCACTAGTGTGGGATTTTTCCAGCTTCTCTATGTAGGCATTTAGTGCTGTGAACTTTCCTCTTAACACTGCTTTCATTGTGTCCCATAAATTTGGGTATGTTGTGTGGCCATTTTCAGTGAATTTTAGGAAGTCTTTAATTTCTCCCTTTGTTTCCTCCTTGACCCATTGATGATTCCGGTGAGCATTGTTTAATTTCCATGTGTTTGTGGGCTTTCAGGAATTAGTATTGCTGTTGAATTCTAATTTTAAGCCATGGTGATCTGATAAGATACATGGGGCTATTCAAATTTTTTTGTATCTGTTGAGGTTTGTTTTGTTACCGAGTATGTGATCAATTTTTGAGAAGGTTCCATGAGGTGCTGAGAAGAAGGCATATTCTTTTCTGTTTGGATGGAATATTCTATAGATGTCTGTTAAGTCCATTTGAGTCATAACATCTGTTAGTTCCCTTATTTCTTTGTTCATTTTTTGTCTGACTGACCTGTCCAGTGGTGAGAGTGGAGTGTTGAAGTCTCCCACTCTTAGTATGTGGGGTTTAATGTATGATTTAAGCTTTAGAAGTGTTTCTTTTACATATGAAGGTGCCCTTGTATTTGGGGCATAGATGTTCAGTATTGAGATTTCTTCTTGATGGATTTTTCCTGTGACTAATATGAAATGTCCTTCTTTGTTTCTTTTGATTGATTTTAGTTTGAAGTCTATGTTGTTAGATATTAGGATAGCTACATCAGCTTGTTTCTTAGGTCCATTTGATTGGAAAATTTTTTCCCAACCCTTTACTCTGAGGTGATGTCTGACTTTGAGGTTGAGGTGTGTTTCTTGTATGCAGCAGAAGGATGGATTCTGTTTTCGTATCCAATCTGTTAGTCTATGCCTTTTTATAGGTGAGTTGAGTCCATTGATACTAAGGGATTTTAATGACCAGTGATTGCTATCTCCTGTTAATTTAGTTTTTGTTCTTGGTGATGTTAATTTGCCACAGACCGGCTCAGGGGAGCCCCTCAGACCGTGGGAAAATGAGGGTCTTGGTACCAGGAAGGCACAAGTTAGGCGAATGACAGACAGACACAACACACAAGGGAGTGGTTGGAATCTGCTGAAACTTTACTGAATTCTTGTTGTCATTATATAGTATTCAATCAAAGAACAAACCAGAAGGTCTTGTATCATTACTTGGCACAGTATGAAAGCTTCTTTTAGTCACATCAGCGATGAGCAGGTGTGAGACATAACACATCCTTAGAAGGGGAACTCTTGTCCTTGGGAACATAAACTTCAAACAAGTGGTTTCATCTGATCTAGGAGTAGAAAGTTTCTGTCTCATATTTGCTATCATGGCCCTTCTTTTTTCTCACCCTTTCTTTATTTTATCTAGTGACCAAATATGCCTAATCAGTTCCCTGCACCTGCTGCAATATACTTTTCTGTACTTTCTCATGTAGTAAACACCATGGGGGTTGGAATCTAGCAAGCCTATCCAAAAATAGTAGAGCTAAATAATTCCGCTTTTGTCCCTTGTATATCACATACTTATGACTATCATCCTCATAACTTTCTGTGTATGGAATGGGGTCATCTGGTGACTCAGTTGTACTCCTGGGTGGTTCCCACCATATATCCCTGATCCTAATTAACCCATGAGCCTTACGTGTTAGAATACTCAATCCTAGTTTCTTTATTCCCAGAATGGGGTTTCCTAACAGCATCTGGATCTTAACCTATGTTTTCCCCAAATCATCAGTCCTATTTAAGAAAAGTTATCGTTGTTGTAACTCATCCATAATATCCTCCCACTGATCTCTTTTTGCTTACAACCAGAATTTGCACAAAGGCTTGAAACCTTTGATACTGTATTAGTATCATAATCAGAATTATCAATCCAGGAACATCAAGGGGTTCTCTGGTAAAATTATACATTTTGGCCAAGTATAGCAAAGAACATTATCAGGAAACAGGAGAGAATAGCAGAGGCAGCTAGCCATCTATGATAGTGGTGAGTATATAATCTTGAGTTCAAGTTCATGACCTGAGCTGATTGCTAAGGAACCACCGGAGGCCTATCCGCGAACAGCACAAACCCCCCAGCCTGTGTCCTCCAGACCAGAGGCAACGTTGTCACACAGGTGACACCGCTGTGGGTGTGGCATTAATTTGTGTGTGTTTTCCCTTCTTTGGAATTTGCTGTCTTTGTTTTGTTGATGTAGCCAACTTCCTTGGGTTGGAGTTTTCCTTCTAGCACTTAGGGCTGGGTTCGTGGCTAAGTATTGGTTAAATCTGGTTTTGTCATGGAATATCTTGTTTTGTCCTTTTATGGTGATTGAAAGTTTTTCTGGGTATAGTAGTCTGGGCTGGCATCTGTGGTCTCTTAATGTCTGCATAACACTTGACCACGACCTTCCGGCTTTCATTGTCTCCAATGAGAAGTCAGGTGTAATTCTGATAAGTCTGCCTTTTATATGTTACTTGGCCTTTTTCCTTTGCAGCTCTTAATATTCTTTCTTTATTCTGTATGTTTAGTGTTATGATTAGCATGTGGCAAGGGAATTTTTTTTGATCCAGTCTATTTGGTGTTCTGTGCGCTTCTAGTATCTTCATAGGCATATCTTTCTTTGGTTGGGAAAGTTTTCTTTTATAATTTTGTTAAATATATTTTCTATGCTTTTGAGTTGAACTTCTTCTCCTTCTTCTATACCTATTATTCTTAGGTTTGGCCTTTTCATGGTGTCCCATATTTTCTGGATATTTTGTGTTAAGCTTTTGTTAGATTTAATGTTTTCTGCGACTGATGAGTCTATTTCCTCTGTTGTATCTTCAACGCTTGAGAGTCTCTCTTCCATCTCTTGTATTCTGCTGTTTATGTTTGCTTTTGTGGTTCCTGATCATTATCTCATGATTTCTGTTTCTATAATTCCCTCGGCTTGTGTTTTCTTTATTGTCTCTATTTCAGTTTTCAAGTCTTGATAGTTTCTTTCATATGTCTGATCGCTTTTTCTTGGTTTTCTTTAAGGGATTTGCTGATGTCTTCTAATTTTTTTTGTTTGTATTTTCCTCCATTTTTTGAGGGAATTTCTCATTTCCTCTTTAAGAGTCTCAAACATTCTCCTGAAGTTATTTTTAAGTCATTTTCTTCTGCTTCATCTATATTTGGTTGTTCAAATATATCTTGCTGTTGTAGAGTCTCTAGATTTTACCGGTGTCGTGTTGCTCTGTGTGGTGTTGTGTGTGTTCTTACCTTATCTACTCATCCTTTCCTCTAATTGGTGTGGTTGGGCCTGTCTGAGATTCTGTTGATTAATCTTCTAGGTGCCAGTGGATCCAAAGCTCAGATGGTTGTTCCTCATGGTACAGTCAGTACCACAGTTCTAGTTGCTCCGTGTTCCTGGAGGTCTCTTAGTGCTCCCACAGTTTGCTCTGTTCCTGTGGAGCTTGCTGTCTCAGGCTTACTCTGGTCTAGGTTGCCAGCTCAGACCTATTTCTGTAAAAGTCCCTGGTCTGGATCTCTTCCTGCAGAGGTCCCTGGCTTGGGGTTGGTCCTGCAAATGTCTCTGGCTCTGACCTTCTCCCAAGGAGGTCCCAGACTCAGGTGTGCCCAGACCTGCAGAGGACTTGGCTCAGGCCTATTCCCTCAGAGGACCCAGACTCACACCCAGACCCACAGGGGTCCTGGCTCAGGTCTACTTCCTCAGAGGTCCCAGATTCACACCCAGACCCACATCAGTCTCTGTCTCTGGCCCACTCACTCAGCAGTTGCTCCCCTGTACCTGCTCCTGTGGAGTTCACTGTCTCAAGTCTGCTCCGGCCCAGGTTGCTGGCCCAGTCCTGCTTCCACAAATGTCCCTGGTCTGGATCCACTCCTGTTCCCATGGAGTTCACTGTCCCAGGCCCTCTCTGGTCCAGGTCATTGGCTCAGTCCTGCTCTTGTGGAGTTCACTGCCTCAGGCCTGCTCTGGCCTAGGTCACTGGCTCCAATTTATTTATTTTTATTTTATGCACATTGGTGTTCTGCCTGCAGGTATGTCTTATGAGGGTGTCAGATCTTGAAGTTACAAACACTTGTGAGCTGCCATGTGGGTTCTGAGGATTTAACCCAGGTTCTTTCTGAAGAGCAGTCAATGCTCTTAAGTATTGAGCCATCTCTCCAGCCCTCTCCTGCCCCCAGTAAATCCTATTCTTGTTGCGCTTTCTGTTCTGGACCTTTAAAAGTATTAGTTGCATGTGTCTGTATGGACTTATCCTCCAGCTAAAGTTACCCAGTTGTGATATATGAAGAATTTTAGGGCCTCACAGTGGTAGCCATGAGGGAGAGATCATTACAGGATTGGGGCTTTTAGTTCATTGCTTTGAAGAAGGCTTGAGGAAACAGCCTTTGTTCTTGATTGGATGATGCTGTCAGGAAGTAGGAGGTGGTTCTACAGCAAGTTATTTTAATAAATTTTATCTAGGGGGAAGGCAAGTTACATAACTAAGTCTGTAATTGGGTGAAATGTAGCAGATATAGTTCTGGCATAATAAACCTCTAATCCAAAAGAACATAATAGAGAGGCCCCAAAACAAAAACTTCATCTATATGAAGTCAGACAATCTTTGGTTTCTGAGAATACATGATAGGGATAGGGATAGTCTTCTCAACAAATGATACCCTCCTGAAGAGGAATGGTGTTAGGTCTTTAGTTCATACTATATTTTGTGGCAGAGGGGGTGTTCAAAATGCATTAAAGGTCTAAAATTTTCATGACTTTAAATTTGGCAGTGGTTTCTTGGTTATGATAACACACCAATAACAAAAACAAAACTGAATAATTGAAACTCCATCAAAAATAAATAAATTAAAGAAACTCCTTCAAACTAAAACTTCACATTACAGGAAGCAAGAGTGAAAATAAAGCATCCGAGACACCAGAAAATAATGACAAGGCATCTATCTGGTAAAGGGTTCTTATCAGGATATATGCAGGCATCCTACAGCAGCAGGGAAATGAGAAAATCAGCTTAAATCAAGGGACTTGAACAGATACTTCTCCAAAGAGAATGCACAAAAATGGCAGGATGGGCTGCAAAAGATGCTCGGCACTGCTTATCATTAGGAAAAGCTCAGACTGCTGAGATATCATCACATATATGAGATCAGCTGCTATAAAATACAATAAATATTAAGGATGCAAAGAAACTGAGCTCTTCTGCATTGCTGCTGGAAGTGTCAAATGATAAGCCTCTGTGGAAAATGAAATAAAAGATCCACATAAGATTAACAATGAAATTAGTATCCAATCCAGGAATCAATCTCTCTCTCTCTCTCTCTCTGTCTCTGTCTCTCTGTCTCTGTCTCTGTCTCTGTCTGTCTATCTCTCTCTCTCTCTCTCTCTCACACACACACACACACACAAAAGAATTAAAAATGGAACCACAAATATTTGAATGCCCATATTATTTGCATTGCTCACAATTGCCAAGAAGTAGAAGCAACTCTTAATAGCCACCAACAGATGAATGGATAATTCAGCAGGCAGGAAGGCAGGCAGATGGACAGACAGACAGACAGGTAGATGATAATAGATAGATATACATATGCACACAATTATTCTGACATAGAAAAAGAGGGAAATCCTATCATATAGTATAATATGATGAGCATTAAGGTCATCATTTTGTTAAAAATAATAATTGGAATAAGCCAACCAAAATGAGTATGGTGGTGCATGCCTGCAATCCCTGCACTCAGGAAGCTGAGGCAGCAGGATCATAGTAAATTTGAGACCAGTCTGGGTAAGAAAGAATATGAGAGGCAGGGCTAGAAAGAAATTGAAAGTTGTTATTTGAATGATATATAGAGAGTTTCAGATTTACAAAATGCAAGTGTTCTAAAAATCTGAACTTTACGCTTAAAAGTCATCAAAAGTGAGCATTTTATATGATATGGATGTCTTATTTTGTGTTTCTATTGCTTTGAAGAGACACCATGACCATGGCAACTATTATAAAGAAAACATTTGAGGGTGTCTTGCTTATAGTTTCAGAAGTTCATGATGGGAAGTGTGGCAGTATACAGATAAATATGGTGCTAGAGCTGAGAATTCTATAACTTGCAGGCAACAGGAAGTTGACTAAAAGTCACACTGAGGGAAGCTTGAGCAAAAGAGACCTCAAAGCCCACCCCACAGTGACACACTTCCTCCAACAAGGCCACACCTTCTAATAGTGCCACTCCCTTTGGGGACCATTTTCTTTAAAACCACCACATAGTTTTTTTTTAAAAAAAGCTTTATGTGATTCATTTGTGCAGGGAGCCATAGGCACAAATGCCATTACAAGATGGCGCTTGCATCCTCGCAGTTTGGAGGTAAACAATTCCATATTTGGCAATGCTTCAGGACTGAGCGTCCAGGCGCTTCCCGCATGTGCAATAACCTAGGTGTCCCTAACCAATCCCGAGGACTCTGGTGCCAGCGGGCACATAGCAGCCAATCAAGGTATGAGTCGTGTCACATCTCCCTATATAAGCAGCCGCCATTCAGACCTTGTGCTCTCTCGCCTCCCGCTCTCCCTTCAATCAAGAGGCTCTCCAATAAAGCGTGATCCGAGAAGAATCCTTAAATGGTGGTCGTTCTTCCTCGCTGGTCGGGGAGTTCACCGCACATGTGTGCGTGTGTGCATGCGTGCATGTGTGCGCACTGTGTGTGTGTGTGTGTGTGTGAGCACACGTGCATGCATGCTGTGTGCAGGTACCTGCTGAGGTCAGAAGAGGGAATCAGATTCCCTACAGCAGGAAGCTACAGGCCATGGTGAGCTGACTAATGATGGGTGCTGGGAACCAAACTTGGGTGCTCTAGAAGAGCAACAAGTGCTCTTTACACTGAACTATCTTTCCAGGTCCCTGTGTGGGTTTTTCAAATAACTTTTTTTTAAAGTAATAATCCTAGCTAGGAAATATGCTTGGTATTTTGTAGTTTAGAGAGATATGATTACAGTCTCTCTCTCTCTTCATTCTAATTTGTTTATTTGAGACATAGTTTCATGGGCTGATCTCCAACTCACTACGTTGAAGTCAATGATCTTGAACTTCTGATCCCCCGCCTCCACTTCCCAAGTGCTAGGATTACAGATGTGTGGCTCCGTACCCAGCTGAAAGCTTTATGTTTTCCCTCAACTCCTTAAAATATCTGTAAGGTGTTTATGAGGGGTTCATTAAAGAGACTGGCAACGTGACTGCTCTGTGATATGATAGGGGGAAGTTTTTTATTGTGTGTAAGAGGGAGCAAACATCCAGAGGCAACTAGAAGAGTTCAGAGCACAGAGGAAAGAGAGCAGATGGGACATGGCAAGAGAAGAGAGAATGGCAGGAGACGAGAGAATAGTGGAGACACAGACACACACAGACACACACAGAGGAAAGAGAGCAGACTGAACATAGCCAGAGAGGAGAGAATGGCAGGAGACAAGAGAATAGTGGAGACACACACACAGAGACACACACAGAGGAAAGAGAGCAGACTGGACATAGCCAGAGAGGAGAGAATGGCAGGAGACAAGAGAACAAGAGAATAGTAGAGACACAAACACAAAGGGAGGGAGGGGAAGGGAGGGAGGGAGGGAGGGGGAGAGAGAGAGCATAACTGCATAACTGGAGGTAAGGGATATAGAAAGAGCAGACTCTGCCCGTGGGAAGGGCCAGGATACTGCTGACTTGACTTTGAAATGTGTAACAAGTATTTATGGGTGGGACCGAAGGATCTTAGAGTCCAGCATGGGCTTTGAAACGCAACCACATGAATATGTCAATTGAGCCATATGTCTCTTCTGGCCAGAGGTAAGGGAAATGCCTCCTCCCGGCAGATGACCAGTTCTACATGTTCCTGAGAAGTGCCGGCTTTTATCTCACCACCAGAAATCCTCCATAGTCCAGTTCGAACTTATTTATGAATATTTGGACTGCCTGTGAGGCCTAACGTAAGGTCCTTCAAGAATGGAGATAGGAGACATATTTAGGCTGAATACCCACAGAGCCTGGCATTCACTTCTGAAGCTTATTTTAATAATTCTCTATTTGTGCTTTTAGACACGAGATGGCGCCATTTGCCTTTACGCAAGAAACCACTTCTCTACACCTCCGATGGGATAGTTTTCTGTTTTATCTTATTATATTTTATTTTGTTATTCTTTTAAATGAATGAATTAATGAAAAACTACCCACTAGGGTGAAGGTTGACAACACAA
>PVIU01015685.1:0-47428 GCA_004026605.1 Ondatra zibethicus
ATTGGTCATCTCTTGAGTATATTCCCAAGAGTGGTATTGCTGGATCCTGAGGTAGGTGGACTCCCAATTTTCTGAGAAATCACTACACTGATTTCCAAAGTGGTAGCACAAGTTTGCATCCCCACCAGCAATGGATGAGTGTTCCCCTTACTCCACATCCTCTCCAGCATTAGCTATCATTGGTGTTTTTGATTTTAGCCATTCTGACAGGCATAAAATGGTATCTCAAAGTTGTTTTGATTTGCATTTCCCTGAAAGCTAAGGAAGTTGAACATGTCCTTAAGTATCTTTTGGCCATTTGAAATTCTTGAGAATTCTCTGTTTAGTTCAGTACCCCATTTTTTAATTGGGTTATTTAGAATTTTAATGTCTAGTTTCTAGAGTTCTTTATATATTTTGGAGATCAGTCCTTTGTCTGATATGGGATTGGTGAAGATCTTTTCCCATTCACTAGGATGCCTTTTTGTCTTAATGCCTGTGTCCTTTGCTTTACAGAAGCTTCTCAGTTTCAGGGGTCTCATTTATTCATTGTTGCTCTTATTGTCTGTGCTACTGGGGTTATACATAGGAAGTGGTCTCTTGTGCCCATGCATTGCAGGTTACTTCCCACTTTCTCTTCTATCAGGTTCAGTGTGGACAGATTTAAACTGAGGTCTTTAATCCATTTGGATTTGAGTTTTGTGCATGGTGATAGATATGGATCTATTTTCATTCTCCTACAGGTTGACATCCACTTATGCCAGCACCATCTGTTAAAGATGCTTTCTTTTTTCCATTTTTTTGTCAAAAATCAGGTGTTCATAGGTGTGTGGATTAATAGCCAGGTCTTCAATCCATTCCATTGGTCAACGTGTCTGTTTTTATGCCAATATGAAGCTGCTTTCATTTTTGTAGCTCTGTAATAGAGTTTGATGTCAGGGATGGTAATGCCTCTGGAAGTTCTTTTATTGTATAGGATTGTTTTTGCTATCCAGGGTTTTTTGTTTTTACATATAAAGTTGATTATTGTTCTCTCAAGGTCTGTGAAGAATTGTGTTGGGATTTTGATGGGGATTGCATTGAATTTATAGATTGTTTTCGGTAGGATTGCCATTTTTACTGTGTGGAGCCTACCAATCCAAGAGCATGGGAGATCTTTCCATTTTCTGGTATCCTCTTCAATTTCTTTCTTCAAAGACTTAAAGTTCTTGTCAAATAGGTCTTTCACTTCCTTGGTTAGTGTTAACCGAAGATACTTTATGCCATTTGTGGCTATTGTGATAGGTGATGTTTCTCTGATTTTCCTCTCTGCTTCTTTATCCTTTGTGTATAGGAGGGCTACTGATTTTTTGAGTTGATCTTGTATCCTGCCACATTACTGAAGGTATTTATCACCTGTGGGAGTTCTCTGGTAGAGTTTTTGGGGTCACTTATGTACACTATCATATCATCTGCAAATAACAAAAGTTTAACTTCTTCCTTTCCAATTCGAATCCCCTTGATCTCCTTATGTTGTCTTATTGCTATTGCTAGAACTTCAAGCACTATATTAAAGAGATATGGAGAGAGTGGACAGCCTTGTCTTGTTCCTGATTTTAGTGGAATCACTTTGAGTTTCTCTCCATTTAATTTGATGTTAGCTGTTGGCTTGCTGTTTATTGCTTTTATTATATTTAGATATGATCCTTGTATCCCTAATCTCTCCAATACCTTTATCATGAAGGGGTGTTGAACTTTGTCTAATGCTTTTTTGGCATCTAATGAAATGATCATATGACTTTTTTCTTTCAGTTTATATTATGGATTACATTGATAGATTTTTTAAAAGATTTATTTAATTTATTTTGTATACAGTGTTCTGTCACATGTATGCCTGCAGGCCAGAGGAGGGCACCACATTTCATTAGATGGTTGTGAACCACCACGTGGTTGCTGGGAATTGAACTCAGGACATCTGGAAGAACAATCAGTGCTCTTAACCTGTGAGCCATCTCTCCAGCCCCCATTGATAGATTTTTATATGTTGAACCAGCCTTGCATCTCTGGGATGAAGCCTACTTGATCATAATGGATGATTTCTTTTTGATGTGCTCTTGGATTTGGTTTGCCAGTATTTTATTGAGAATTTTTGCATTGATGTTCATGAGTGAGATTGGTCTGTAATTCTCTTTCTTTGTTGGGTCTTTGTGTGGTTTTGACATCAGGGTAACTGTAGCTTCATAAAAAGAGTTTGGCAATGACCCTTCTGTTTCTGTTATGTGGAACACATGGAGAAGTACAGGTATTAGCTATCTTTCTGTGGCTGACTGAGTACTTGGGAGTTTTTCTTGGTCTACCCTCTCTTAGGTCCCCTCAGCATTGGAGCAGGCTGTGTTTAAGGATTCCAAGGACCTCACAGGCAAAAGGCGGGCTTGGGGGCAGGGTGGGTTGGAGGGAAGCCCAGCAGCAGGGACACTCCTTGCTGGCTGGCCAGAAAAGCTAGGGAGTTGTGGAGGGGCCCCTATTTTCTGGCCCACTGGTAAGGTTCTGGAGAGTGTGGTGTCCGGCTGTCCAGGCTTGTGGGTGCTGACTCACCTCTCAGATCCCCTCAGCACTGACTCAGGCTGTGTTGCAGGGCTCCAAGGACCTCACAGGAGAAAAGGCAGGCTTGGGGGCAGGGTGGAATGGGGTAAAGAAAGCCAGCAGCAGGAACACACCCTGCTGGATGGCCAGAAAAGATTAGGGAATTGGGGGTCCTGGATTGTGTGCCCCGGGAAGGTCCCAGAGAGTGGCACTTCTGGCTGTCCAGCCATGTGGCCACTGACTCACCTCTCTGGTCCCCTCAGCATGGGAGCAGGGTCTCTTGCAGGGTTCCAAGGACCTTGCAGACAAAACGGTAGGCTTGGAGGCAGAGTGGAATGGATTTTGTCCCAAGTTGGATTTTATGTTTTGGGCTAGCCTTTGAAAGAACTTATCAAAATACCTTTTCTTTCAGATCTATCTTTAAGTTTTGAAATAAAAAAGCATTGGTTGGACATTTACTTTAACACAGGTATCTGACAGACACTGTAGGTGCAAGAATATGAGAGCCACACATTGTTTTTCTGACTTCTGAGTGTGGACAACAATAATGAAATAATCACATAAATAATAATTACACTTCTCAGTGGTTTTGTAATAAGGTATTATGAAACAATTGATGTGGGATTCCCCTCTGTATGCTATAAATATGTTTTATTATTATTGGTTAATAAAAAACTGCTTTGGCCTATGGCAGGGCAGAATATAGGCAAACAGGAAGACTAAACTGAATGCAGGGAGAAAGAAGGTGGAGTCAGGCAGACACCGTGTGGCTACAGAATGAGAAAAACTTCAGAATCTTACCGGTAAGCCACAACCTTGTGGCAATATACAGATCAATAGAAATAGGTTAATTTAAGATACAAAAGCTAGGAATATACCTGAGCCATTGGCCAAACAGTGCTGCAATTAATATAGTTTCTGTGTGATTATTTGGGTACAGGTTGCCAGGAAGCGAAAGCACAGTCTCTGTCAACAAATGATGTCTCAAAGAAATGACACTGTAGGAGCTGGGGAGGTGACTCAACAGCTAAAAAGCTTGATACTAAAGCAATAAGTGCGAGGACTGGAGTTGGAATCCCAGAACTAATGTAATTAATGCCAGGTATGCATGGTAGCCCACCTATAAGTTCAGCTTTCAGAAGGCTGAGACAGGGGAATCTCCAAAGAAAACTAGTCTCTAGTTAATGGGCTCTTGTTTCAGTTGAGAGGGTCTGCCTCAATGAATAAGGCCGAGAGTAAACAAGGAAGAGTCCCTGTATCAACCCCAAGACTCTCAAAATCATGCTCACATATTTAAACCCGCACCCATGCCCATACCTATGTGTTTCCCTACACATGGGAACATTCATACATACAGATTTGCATATCACACACAAACACACACATGGATATATGTTACACACATGCGCATACTCACACACACGTGTGTGTGAGAGACTTTGTAAAAAATTATATGGAAACCTACTACTCTAGAAATTTCCTGTACATATGGCAGATTGCAGATCACAGGTGAGAATACTGATAATCTCTTAAATGGACGTAGTTTTAAACTGATTCCTCCATAGTTTGTAGCATCTTCCAACCCTTATCAGATGAGTTTCTGTTTGTAGTAGGTTATGATCAATACAGAGACCCATAACTGACTGAGATATAGCATTTTCAGTCTTTAATAAAACACACACACACACACACACTCAAATGCTCAGAGATTTTTGCAGAAGAGGGGCAGAAAGGGTGTAAGCACCAGAGACGTGAGTGATTATAAAGAAACTATAACTTTTGGATACGGAAGAGCAGCTGCACAGATGAACTCATGGTGGTTTGTGACACCATGTGAAAGACCTGTGCAAGCCTAGCCCAGACCAAATTCAAATATAGAGAGGGGGCTTTGGCACTGGACCTAAGTTCTATTCAACAGCTGAGGAGCTGTTAGCATTTCTTAGCTACTGTGAGGAAGTATCAGTTTTCTCTAAATGTGTAGCCTCTGATAAGTTGAGCATGTTGCAGTAAAAGGTCAGACATCCAACATTATTTGGGTAACACAAATCAGCCTTACTGGGAATAAAACAGTACACGAAAAGGTTGGGTTAGAAGGCATGGGGAGGTGGATATGGAAAGTTTGGGAAAAGAAGGTGATAAAATCATATTTGAAATGATTAGAGTGCTAATTTTTAAAAAGGAAGGAAAATAGCATTGTAATTTTAAAAGTTTAAACATACATGGTGATACAGTTGACACCTGAAATTGATCAGCTCTCTCCAGCCCTGGGATATGCATACTACCCAATAATAGTGTCTCAGGAGAAGGATATAAGAGCAGAGGCCATAAGGAATGAGAGAGTAGCTGACAATGTTATGAGAAGGACTTTTATATGTGTGTGTGCGCACGCCATTGCACAAGGTTTTTTTTTTTAAATATTTTTAAAGGTTTATTTATTTATTATGTATACAGTGTTTTACCTGCATGTATGCTGCAGACCAGAAGAGGGCACCAGATCTCATTCTAGATGGTTGTGAGCCACCATGTGGTTGCTGGGAATTGAACTCAGGACCTCTGGAAGAGCAGCCAGTGCTCTTAAGCCATCTCTCCAGCCCCGAGAAGGACTTTTGAGTAGACGTACTTTCTTATTTCCTTAATAAGTAAATATTAAGGTAAAGTTAAGAAGAGCAGATGATGGGAAATGGATAGGAATCTCTTAGATAAGTGAGCAGAATAAACATGGGCTATCTGGAAGCGATGGCAGCACAGCAGCGAAGAGAAGTAGAGAAAATCTTAGCCATGGGGTTGGGACTTCAGGGGAAAAGGAATTGTAAGACCCCACTGCCCCAGTCAGAGAAAGAGAAGGGAGAACCAAATGAGCCCAATAAGGAAGGAGGGAATGAGAAGCTGGATTATATTTTTCCTTGTTCATGATTTCAACAATTTTCCCCTTATTCCATGTCCAATGGAATCTTTTGAATTATATATTATTACTCTACTAAAAGATTCATTTAGACCATTGGTTCTCAACCTGTGGTTCCCAATTCCTCAGTCATGGAACAACCCATTCACAGGGGTCACCTAAGACCATTGGAAAACACAGATATGTGTATTACAATTCATAACAGTAGAAAATTACAGTTATAAAATAGCAACAAAACAAAACAAAACAATTTTATGGTTGGGGGTCACCAAAACATGAGGAAGTATATTAAGAGGTTGCAGCATTAGCAAGGTTGAGAATTCACAAAAATTGAAGTATAGCACAAAAAATAAAATGAAAACCAAGAGGGCAGCTTGTCCACTAGGCTTCTGGGATAACTGTTAGAAGACAGCCCTACCTGCCAATTTTCATGCTTCTCTAGAGCTTTCTGCTCCTTGCTTCTTGACTTAGGCAGTCTATATTACACCACACTTTTCTTCTTCAAACATCTCACAATTTTTCAGAATTTCAGTGAGTTTATAGCTTTTTTTATGTATTCTGCGTACCTGTGTTTCTGATTGCACCAACTGGACAGGCTCTCATTTCTCTTATCTGAGAAAAAGACATTCTTCTCACTACCATTCTCTTTGAGTTTCTGGAGCTAAAATGCGGATTTTATGTTTACCATGTTTGAAAAATAGCTCTCCTGTGTCTTAAGCTAGAGTCTCCTGGGTTTGCTCTTGTTAGAGTAAATTAAAATAAAGGCCAGAGCTGAAGAATCCCTGAGCGGACATAGCTGGTGTGTCTACAGAGGTGATTTTAATAAGATCACTGGGTTTGCAAGTAAATAAAACTTAACTAGAGTTATTTCTTATAAATTCCCACATAAGAAAAGAGAACATAAGCTTAACCAATCAAAATCAGCCAGTGAACTTATATAACAGAGACTTCCCAACAAAATAGACTCCATAAACAACTGCATCATGGTACACAATAGAATGTTGTCATTCTTCCTGATCCCTTCCTTATGGCTTCCTGCCAAAGCCTTCCTCAATGAAACTCTTCATACTCTTCTGCTTTAAAGCCTAATGCATGAATTTTTTTTCATGCAAATCAATTATCTGAATCTAACTATAACATAGTTTGGTTTATTACTGTCTAGTTCCTGGCTGAAATTTAAGATGTGACATTCACTGTACTAGAATAATATGAATGGCTATAACTGTAAACACGAATGTAGCAAACTTTCATGCATGGGGAAGGAACTAGGATCCTTGCTGGATAGATTTTAAAGTTACATGTCAAAATTGAAATCAAATAAAGTATCAAAAATGGTACAAACAATTCAGTACTTCAAAGTATGAATTAGCAAATATTTTCTTCAAAGAGTCAAGCAATGGCTCTTTAAGCTTTTAGGCTATAGAGCTTCTGTTGCAGCTGCATCACACCAAAACTGATCTATAAACAGATGGCCAACCTCTAAGCTAAAGCACTGGTTCTTTGCTTTAGTAAGCATTAGAATCCCTTTGAAGATCTTGCTGAATTTAAACTGCGAGGTGCCCCTCTGTAACTACGATCTGGTTAGTCTGTTGTCCTAAGTGTTCGCATTTCCATCCAGTTCCCTAGTGGTGCTGATGCTGTTGAGCCTATGATATATGAATGTTGCTTAGAGTAAAACATGACCCTCCACACACTTGTAATTTCATGGAATTCCTTTTATTTTTAAATAGTCATCGATTTCAGCATAGTTTCTAACATATTCAAAATCTTAACTTTGTAATTCTTTCATGAATCTTCTTTCCTTTCCTTATCTCAGTTGAGAAAATGATCACTTGCTATGTTGTCCAAGTTGGCTTTGAACTCTTAGGCTGAAGTGATCTTCTTGCCTTAGCCTGTTGAGTAGCTGAGCTTGAAGGCACACACTACCACCATGAGTATTTTGTTGTTGTTTTGTTTGTTTTTCAAGACAGGGTTTCTCTGTGTAGCCCCAACTGTCCTGGAACTTGCTATGTAGACCACACTGGTCTTGAACTCAGAAATCTATGTGCCTCTACCTCCTTAGTCCTGGAAATAAAGGCATGCACAATCACTGTCCTGCACCACATTGGTTCTTGCTTCTTGGAGCCTATACTCATCTCTCCATTATCTAAATTCAGACAATAATTCCAAGATGACATATGGTTTTATGCCAAAGGGGTCCACTAGCCATTGCATCTGTCAACCGCAGGATGGGAAGCTTGAGACAGATGGGATGAGGATGCTCCAGTGCCTTGGTGGTACATACAATACAATAGTGGCAGAACACACAAATTCAGCAGTCACTTTATGCTACACATTACAGACTCAAAGGCTCTTACAAATCAGATAACCATATGTTTCTGTGACTGACAGATTAATGAATATACTTATAAGGACTCCCCAAAAGGGGAAGACAGAATTATACCTTGTAGGCTGGGAAAGAAATATACCAAAACCCCCTAATAATCATAGCAAATAACCATTTAAAATATCATTGTTAAGAGTTTTTATGGAAGTTATGTTGTGTAAATGATTTGACCACTGAGAATTATTCCTTTTCTCCATTTCTCCACCTCATTTTCTCCAAAATTGACAACATACTCAAACATAGAGCCAGTCTTGACAGATAAAGAAAACTCCCTGTGTCTTATCAGGCCCCCACCAATTAAAGCTGGAGATCAACAACAGAAACAACAGAAAAATTACAAATGCATATAAACTGAACTCTCTACTGGATGAAAAGTGAGTCAAGAGAGACATAAAGAAATTTAAGACTTTCCAGAATTCGATGAAATGTAAAACACAACATACCCAATGAGACAAAATAAAAGCAATGCTAATAGAAAAGTACCAATATAAAAATAACGGAGAACTCTTATACTAACAACTTAACAGCACACTTGAAATCTCTAGAACAAAAAGAAGTAATTGCACCCAAGAATAGGAGATGGAAAGAAATAATCAAACTGAGGACTGAAATCAATAAAATATGAATAAAGAGAACAACACAAAGAATCAATGAAAAAAAAGTTGGTTCTCTGAGAAAATCAAGAAGATATACAAACCCTCATGCAAACTAACTAAAAGGTGGAGAGAGAATATCCAAATTAAGAAAATCAAAAATGAAAAATGAATGATTGCAATAGGCGATAAGAAAATTCAGAGAATCTTAAGGACATGCTTTAAAAACCTGTCCTCTAATAAACTGGAAAATCTAAAATAAATGAATAATTTTCTCAATAGGTACCACTTACCAAAATTGAATCAAAAGTTCAGATAAACAATTCAAATATATCTATATCTCCTAGTAAAATAGAAGCAGTCAATAAAAGTCTGAAAAAAGAAAGCCAGGGCCAGACAATTTTAATAGAAAGAACACTGCCAAGCTCATTTTATGAGGTCACAGTTATCTGATACCCAAATCACATAAAGACTCAACAAAGAAATTGAATTACAGGTCAGTTTACCTTAGGAGCATAGGTGCAAAACTACTCAATAAAATACTTGCAAGCTGAGTCCAAGAACATATCAAAAATATCATCCACCATAATCAAGTAGGCTTCATCCCAGAAATTCAGGGATGATTCAATATATGAAAATCATTAAATCACCAAAAGAACAAACTAAAAGAAAAAATATGATAATATTGTTAGATACACAAAATGTTATTGCAAAATCCAACACCCATTTCATAGTAAAAGTCCTAGGGAGATTAAGGATACAAGGGACATACATAAACATAATAAAGGCAATTTACAGAAAGCCTATAGCCAGTATCAAATTAAATGGAGAGAAACGCAAAGCACTTTCACTGAAATTGGGAACAAGACAATGTTGACCACTTTTTCCATATCTATTCAATAAAGTACTTGAAGCTCTAACTAGAACAATAAGATAACTGAATGAGACCATCAAAGGGAACACAAATTGGAAAGGAAGAAGTCAAAGTATCTCTCTCTGCAGAAGACATGATAAAACATGTAAGTGTTTTGTAAAAATTCCACCAGGGAACTACTACACCTGATAATAAACACCTTCAGTGAAGTGGCTAGATACAAGATGAACTAAAAAAAAAAAATCAGTAGCCCTCCTATATACAAATGACAACTGGACTAAGAAAAAAAATTAGGTAAACAGCACCTTTCACAATAGCCTGAAGTTATAGAAAATATTTTGATATAACTCTAACCAAGCAACTGAAAGAGTGTATGATAAAAAATTTCAAGTCTTTGAAGAAAGAAAGTGGAGAAGGTATCAGAAGATGGAAAGATCTCTCATGCTCATGGATCTGTAGGATTAACATAGTAAAAATGTCCATTTTACAAAAAGCAATGTATAAATACAATACAATCCCCACCGGAATTCCAACACAATTCCTCTTTTTATTTATATTTTTCTCTTATACATTATATCTGGGACACAGGCTCCCCACCCCATCTCCTCCCAGTGTTATGTCCCCACAACCAGGATGATGTTTTTCTAGTTCCATCCATTTGCCTGAAAATTTCATTATGTAATATCGTTTGTAAAAGTTGAGAAATGTTGTATTGTGTAAATATGCCTGGGTTTTTTAAAATCTATTCTTCAGTTGAGGGATATCTAGGTTTTTTCCAGTTTCTGGCTATTATGAATAAAGGTGATATGAACAGAGATTCACAATTGTCCTTGTGGTATGATGGAGCATCCTGTTTGAGCCAACACAATTCTTTACAGTTCTTTAAAGAAAAAATCTCAACTTTATATGGAAAAACAAAAAACCTAGGATAGTTAAAACAATGCTGAACAGACAAAGAACTTCTGGAGATTTTATCATTCTTGATTTCAATTTGTACTATTGAACTATGTGATAAAATTTCAATGATACTGTAATAAAAATAGACATGTTGATCCATGGAATCAATTTGAAGACCCAGAAATAAATCAACACCTGATTTTTGATAAACAAGCTAGAAATATTTGATGGAAAAGACAGCATCTTCAACAAATGGCATTAGTCAAACTAGATACCTAAATGTAGAAGAATGCAAATAGATACATAAAACTCAAGTCAAGTGGTTCAAAGACCTCAACATAAAACCAGATACACTGAACCTGATAAATGTGGGGGAAAGCCTTGAACTCATTGGCACAGGAGAAGACTTTCTGATGAGAACACCAATAGTGGAGACACTAAGATTAACAATAAGTAAATGGGACCTCATGAAACCGAAAAGCTCTGTAAGACAAAGGACACCATCAGTAGAACAAACCAGCAGCCTAGAGAATGAGAAAGATTTTTACCAACTCCATTTCTGAGTTGGTAAATAATTAAAGAACTCAAGAAAATAGAAATCTAAATGTCTAATAATACAATTGAAAAATGGGGAACAGATCTAAACAGAAAATTTTTCATTGAGGAAATTCAAATGGCTGAGAAATACTTAAAGAAATTTTCAACATCATAGATTTGCAAATCAAAACTACTTGAGAGTCCATCTTACACCTGTCAGATTGGCTATGATCAATAATTAAAGTGACAGCTCATGCTGGTGAGGATATGGAGCAAGGAGAACACTCACCCATTTCTGGTGGGGGTGTAAGACTGTACAGACAGTATGGAAATCAGTGTGGTGGTTCCTCAGAAAGATGGGAATGGATCTACCTCAAGATCCAGGTATACCATTCCTGGGCATATACCCAAGGGATGCTTCATTCTACTACAAGAACACTTGATTAATTGTGTTCATCATGCCTTTATTCATAATAGCCAGAAACTGGAAACAACCTAGATGCCCCTCAACAGAAGAGTGTAGAACATTTACACAGTGGAGTACTACTCAGCTGTTTAAAAAAATGACATCATGAAAATTTTTGGCAAGTGGAAGAAATGATAAAATGATTAAAAAATCATCCTGAGTGAAATAACTCAAACTCAAAACGATAAATATGGTATGTAGTCACTTATAAGTGGATATTAAATGTTAAACGAATGATAAAGAAGCTGTAATCTATAGACTCAGTAAGGTTAGGTAAAGAAGAGTGAGCGGGGGGGGGGCACATGGATCTCCCTAGGAGGAGGAAATACAATAGGTTTCAAGAGTGGACTGGAGGACTGGAGGAGGGGATCAGGTTGGGGTGGGAGATGGGTTGGAGGGAGAGGGTATGGGAAGAGATGGTTGGAATTGGTGGGGATGGGGCTTTGCCAGGCGGTATGGACCCTAGTGTAGTGGAACCATCCCAGAATCTCTGAAGGTGATTCTAATGAGCACTCCTAGTAATAGGGGATATGCAGTCCCAACTGGTCATCTCTCATTGCCATGTGAGGTTTCCAGTGGTGGAACTAGGTAACATTCAATTCAGTTGTTGACCAAGTGGGCCCCATAGAAATCCCCCAAACAACCGAGGCTGTTGGTAAGACAGAGGGTTGCTCTCTGTAAACAGACAGAGAGGCCCCCCTGCCTAGAGTAACAGCCACACAACTCACTGAGCATGCAGAACTCAAGCTGGTGCCTAAATGGAGCCTTCACCCTGTGGTCTAATCTCTTTGGTGATGGGAGATACTCTTCAGGCTACCAAAAGAGAAACATGAAAACCAACCAAGCCACAAAACCTTTGACTAAAAATTTGTCCTGCCTGCAAAATATGTTAGGGTAATTGTGCCACAGAACTTGAGGGAGTATTCAACCAATGTCTGATTTGACTTAAGGCTCACTCCGTAAGAAAAAACACATATCCCACACTGCTTGAGTAACCAAGAACCAGAGACTGTATACCTCAGAGATCTAGTGTAAAAACCAAAAAATTATTCCTAGTGATATTCTGTAACACTCATAGACCAGTGCCCTATCCAGCCATCAGCAGATAGGAGCAGAGGCAGAGATCCCACTGCCAGACATTATGCAGAGAGAGAGAGTATAAATCGGAGGTCTCCATCAAATCTCTCCCCTCAGAGCTCAGAGCTCCTATATAAGAGGAGGCAGAAAGAGTTTAAGAGCTGGAGGGGATGGAGGACATCAGGAGAACAAGGCAGGCCTTCTAAATCAACTAAGCAGTGCACATTTGAGCTTACAGAGACTGAAGCAACAATCCCAGGGCTGCAGGGGTCCATACCAGGTCCTCTGTGTATATATTAAATCTATTAGCTTAGTGTCTTTATGGAACTTCTGAGTGTATGCACAAATGGGTATCTGATTCTTGTGCCTGCTCTTGGGATTCTTTTCCTCCTGTTGGCTTGCTGTGTCCAACTTCAGAATGATGTTTTTTTTTTTTTTTTTTTTTTTTTTTTTTTTTTTTTTTTTTTTTTTTTTTTTTTTTTTTTTTTTTTTTTTTTTTTTTTTTTTTTTTTTTTTTTTTTTTTTTTTTTTTTTTTTACTGCATCTTATTATATTTCATTTGTCCTACACCATTAGCAGTTAGGAAGATGCAAATTAAAGTCACAAGAGAACATCAGTACACACCTATCAGAACAACTACAATCAACAAGAACCACAATTAAACACAATGGTGACCCAAATTCTGGCAAGATAGCCTATATTGTGGTAGACATGTGATTCGGCACAATGAGTGAAACCGGTAAAATTGTATACAAAATCTGAGTAAGATCTGTGAATTATATCTATACCAATTTCCTGTTTGTCATGTGTTGTCCTGCTGTGCAAGGAGTAGATTTGCTGGAGTTTATGGAACTAGTCTCTATTAATTTTAAGGTAATAATACCTAAAAATGTGGACTTATTATTATAATGGAATAAAAGTAAGAAATATATAGAAATGCATCATGATCTGGTTCCAGTCCATACTCAAAAGTTGTCTCTGGCCTCATTCTTACAAATAGTATGCAATAAACATCTAAATACAAGAATTCCAGTGAGGTGTTAACTCAATGTTTAGTACCCAGAAGTGGTAACATGGCTCACATGGTTGATATATTTTTAGTTGTTTTTTTTTTTTTTAAGGAACCTCCTACTGACTTCCCTAATGCCTAGACTAATTTACATTCTCGCAGCTGTGAATATGCATTCCCTTTTGTCCATAACTAAACCAGCATTTGTTTTGATTTTTCCTTTTTTTTATTTTCAAGTAATTTCAGTTTTATTTCTTTGTTTTTACAATAAGTGCTCTATCACGTCCAGTTAAATTATCTGCTTAAGACCTAAGGTAGGTTTTTTCTTTTTTTTTTTATTGATTTTATTGAGCTCTACATTTTTCTCTGTTCCCTCCCTGCCTTTCCAGCCTCCCTTTCAACCCTCTCCCATGATCCCCATGCTCCCAATTTACTCAGGAGATCTTGTCTTTTTCTACCTCCCATGTAGATTAGATCTATGTACGTCTCTCTTAGGGTCCTCATTGTTGTCTAGGTTCTCTGGGATTGTGATTTGTAGGCTGTCTTTCTTTGCTTTATGTCTAAAAGGCACTTATGAGTAAGTACATATGATATTTGTCTTTCTGGGTCTGGGTGACCTCACTCAATATGATGTTTTCTAGCTCCATCCATTTGCCTGCAAATTTCAAGATGTCATTATTTTTTTCTGCTGTGTAGTACTCCATTGTGTAAATTACCACATTTTCCTTATCTATTCTTTGGTTGAGGGGCATTTAGGTTGTTTCCAGGTCCTGGCTATTACAAATAATGCTGCTATGAACATAGTTGAGCACATGTCCTTGTGGTATGATTGAGCACACTTGGATATATACCCAAAAGTGGTATTGCTGGGTCTTGAGGAAGGTTGTTTCCTAATTTTCTGAGAAATTGCCATACTGCTACCCAAAGGGGCTATACAGCTTGCATTCCCATCAGCAATTCAGGGCTGTTCCCTTTAATACAGTAGATTTCTTCATGAGGATGTTATATGGTATATACCATACCATTCCTTCTCAAAAAGAATGGACAGAGATGTACCAGGAAGAAATCCACAGCAATCCCTCTACATGTCCCTGGCATACTTGATGCCTTCTAAATAGAAGTGCAAGGGAACACAGCTGGGTGTGACTAAGTACTAGTCCATGTGCATGAGCCCCTTTTTCATTTAACCCCGACCACAGCTCTAAGAATTGTAAATGTGATGGAGTTTCTGCTAGGATTATCTGAGGTAGAATCATCTCAGGGAACTGATGTGGCTTCTTCTGAGAATCGAGAAAGTGTAACAGAAGTTAAATAATAGAAAAGTGTCCTTATTTGAGAATGCAGAGAATCCACAATGAACTCATTTCTGGATTTGATACATAATGCATTTAATAAATTGAACTCTTCCCCAAATGACCAAATACACTCTTTTTTTTTTTTTGCCATAAAAGAGGCTAGTAGTTTAGTTTAAGTGACTCAGGTGAGAACCTTAAATATTATGACTCTCATTTTTTCTATATAAAATATGGATTTAAAGGACAAATTTTTTGCTCCTTAACTTCACATTTAATTTTGAATCAGCATCACTGGTCTATATGCAATCTGCCTGTGATGCAGAAAGGGAAAAATCAGACCACACAAAAATGACAGCTTAACTGTTAAAAGCCCGAGTTTAATCGTGAGAGCGGGTCTTGAAGATAGATCCTAACAGAACCTGCTAGGCCATGGAGGTACACATGACCCTCAGCTGAAATGTGCCATATACATGTATTGAATTATCATGCCATAACCTCATACAGTCACACAAATGTATGTTGGTCAGATCTTTTGAATATTTAATGATATGGAAATATTAACCACCCTGATCTGTATCTGTACATACATATAACTGTACATAATATGTACATATATCAAATTATGACACCATACCCCATAAACTTTTTATTATTGAATTTTAAAACTGAATTAATTAATAATTAAATTTCCTGGCACTGCTGTCATGCTTAATGTCATGCTCATGAAACACTTTCAAAGAGGCAGAAATTGAGGACTGAATGTTATCAAGTAGGCTTCTGGAAACCTGAAAATCACAGAACCACACAAGATGAAGGAAATCAAAGACAGGACAGATACTGTGTGAATATTATTCTTTGAGTTTGTCTGACAGCTTATACTTGTATTGAAAACTTTGAATTGAGTGAGAAAGTTAATTTTACTTTTCTTTTTGAGATAGAGCAAAGTGAAAATCTTTCCAAAAATTATGTGTAACTTCAGTTCAGCGTGAAACATTTCAAGGGTGGAGATGACTAGGAAGTGCAGAAAATTACAGTCTGGGAAGTGTTTTGTCAGCCAGAAAAAGACAAAGATAAACACAGCACAGGTGCCAAGGTTCTCTCTGGGAAGACCAAGTCACTCACACTGTACAATCTGGTGTTCCTGACCTGGTTTTATCGATGAATCTATTTCTGTTTGTACTGACTGGGATCTCTGTAGCTGAGGATAGCTTTGTCTCTGTAGATCTGCACTTGGTCAGTGGACCAGTGACAAATTAAAGGAATAATTCAAACTTCATTTTATGAATAATCCTCTTTGTGATCCCTGTGTCTCTAACTTTTAATAACATTACTAGTCAAGTGACATAAGTGAGTTCTACTAACATTTGATTTATAGGGGAAAGAAACTACCCAGTTAAGAAACCATGGATTCTGTTTTTCCCTTTTGAGGCTTTTAGCTTAGCCCAATTAGCCAAATTAGGACAATAGTGATGAAACTCACATGATTAAATGACTTTATTAGAAGAAGTAAATATACTAAGTTGCTTTGTTTTTTCAATTAAAAACTGTAATGCTAATTAAGTTTCAAAATGTTTCTTAATTGTGATATTTAGCTACACAAAATAATGAGTTTCATTATAAGTTTTAATGCATTGCATATGGTTTCATTTATCTGACCTTGTTCACTTACGTCCACAATCACGTGAGGAGAAAGAATTTATAGGAAAGCAAATGTATGTATGTGTATGTATTTACAAGTACAGTCATCCTTTTACAGCCTCCTGTCCTGCATCTGTGTTAAGGTATTACAAAACAAGAATCATCTATAACAAGTTTAAGTGAAAGAGAGGCTGGTAAGCTTTATGCTCTTGATAAAGCTAAACCCAAATTAACTCACAGAATAGGGAGAAAGAAACTACTGGATAATTTATCAGTACCTCTAACACCATTCTATAGATCAGTAGAAAACTCAAGCATGAAAATTATCATGTACATAAGTAATATCAAAACAAATTACTTTAGAGGGGAAAAAAAACCCAACATTTGAAAAGGAAGTCACTGTTTATTTTTTTTAAATATTTATTATGTATCCAGTGTTCTGCCTGCATGTATGCCTGCATGCCAGAAGAGGGAATCAGATATCATTATCAATAGTAATAAGCAACCACGTGGTTGCTGGGAATTAAACTCAGGACCTCTGGAAGAGCAGCCAGTGCTAAAAGTGTGTCTCCAATGAACTACCAACCAGAGAACTTGCATAGGACTGACCTGTTACAGTTGTCTGACTTAGTCTTCTTGTGGGACTTCTAGCAGAGGGAGGGGGTGGGTGTTTGACTCTATTATCTGTTGCCTGCTCTTAAGATCCTTTCCTCCTATGGGTTGCCACAGGCAGACTTAGTAGGAGAGGAGATGTCTAGTCTTACTGAAACTTGATAGCCCATGGCTGGCTGATGTACTTGGAAGGCCTGCACTTCTCTGAAGACAAGGGACAGGGAGTGGATGGGTGAGAAGTTTTGTGATGGTAGAGATATAGGGCACTTAAAAGAAATCTCACACTGGCTCAGACCTGAGAGATAGACAGTTATTTATTTAGGGGGGAAAACTTACGAATTAGGATTCTCTGCTTGAGCGATGGATGGAGATCTGATCCAAAACAAGCTGAATGAGCTAATGGGGGAAAAGGGGGGTGGAGAGACGAAGAGGGCCAGACGTGCTTCAGCATCCAGGTAAATAGTCTATTTACCATGCCCCAGTAGGCGGGTAAACCTTCCAGCAGCACCTCCCCTTTTTGTTTAAATAAGAGAGTTCTAAACCTAATACAAAATCATATACAATAAGAACAAATATCCTATTCTAACTAGCTTAAGTCTTGTATAATAAATAACTTGGTGAAGTCATGAGAGGAAAGTAACTACATTTATCTTGTCTTCAACCCCATCAAAGATCCGAGAAGGGAAATAATGTTACTTGAGTGAGTAGGAAGTGCAATCAAGCAACTTCCAAAATGTGCAACAAATGACAGAGACAACTGGCTACCTGGGCAATCACCCAAAGTCTCATTTGCAACATTGAGGCAACCAGCTTTGGCTAAGTCCTAGAATAACTGACAGACTATTTTCAAAGGCAAGAAATTTTTCAAAACCGTCTTACTCTGTCTTGGCAAGATTTGACAGTCCTGCTTATCCATTTCCGGATACTATATATTTTGTCAGTGGTTGAGGTATGGGCAGTTCCTTGCTCACAGGCCGGTTTTGCCAAGAAGAAAACAAGCTCCAAGTGGAGTGTCTTTGGTGGTCAACATTCTCTCGGGAAAGATCGGTTCTGCCAGAAGCAATTGTGTCTCACTTCAACAGAATTCTAAGTTATTTAAATGCCATTTTCTACAGCTCTTTGAAGTGGTTGAAGATTATCAGTCTATACGGAATATAATCTCTATATATCTAAAGAACCTGATTAACTATAAATATGACAAATATAGATGACCATTGATCTATAATTCTTAATACCTATATAACTTAAAGACTAAGACTATAAACAACTGTGAAATAAATGAGGACAATGACCTCCAAATGTAAACAATGTATTTAAGTATCTTGATCAATATGGTAAATATATATATCAATATATAAAAAATGTTTTAAACAGAGGTAGAAGCATTCATGCATACAATATTCAAAATAATTTAACTTTGTACCAATATACAAGAATCTATACCAATGTAATTGTTTATAAATAACTCACAAATACCACTCCATTATCCCATCATTCAATTTTCCCTCTTTTTTTTCCCAAAAAGATCCCTGAGCTTATAAAATTCTCCCCCATCCCTCAACTGTATACCAATTACAATCAACCCCTAAATGATGTCCCTAAGCCTGAGGGCAAACTTTGCTCAGAGAGATGACGTCGTCTTCTAGAATTACTTCCAGCTGTCATGGAGCGACGTTCTTTCTAGGGGATCCTGTGAAAGTACAATGATGGTTAAATTTCAAGATCAATGTCTGGTAAGATTGCAAATAGTCTCTGAGTATTTTGTGGAGGTCTGGCCAGAATGTTGTAAAAGATGTGCACCATTTCAGCTAACCAAGTTGGAACCATCTTGTGCAGCTGGTACCCAAAACAGGTCCTGTAGTAGCGCTATCAGTATCATGACATCATATCAACCAGGTAGAGTTGTTGTTGTGGGGCCCCATCTTCTTCCTGGAAACTTCAGAGATTACTGCAGGAAAATTCATTGTTCATTGTGAAAAATTTAAGCATTATTTATATATTCAATGAAAGGTATGATAAAGACAAAAATAGATATGAAGAAAAATAAAGATGTTTTCTAAGTTCATTTTTCTTTCTGTCTCATATCATGGGTCCTGACATGAGACAGAAACTCTGGGTTTTTCTCTTAACAACAGGCTTGGAATTAGAGAGGGACCGAGCCAGTGTCCAATTCCAAAACCAGCTCTATATATTTATGAATATAAATACACACATATGTATATTTTGAACTTTTTAACTTACAGAACATATTCGATTTTCTTGCTAATCCTTATTGGGTAATAATTTTTCCATCTGTCAGTATTCAAACATCCAGGGTCCTTTGAATTTTTTGAAGATGAGTGTTTTCCTGCGGAGATAAGAACAGAACCCTGCCCCCATCCTATATGCTTTTCTTACCACCTGTATGGTTATCATCATCGTGGATGAACTGTCATTTCTCCTTTCCAAGAGGTTTCTCCTCTTCAAACCAAACCTTTATTAATTTTGATGGTATCCACAATTTTTCTTCTCCTGTGGAAACAAGAGCAAAACTCCTTCCCCAACGCAGCACATCTCCTGGCTTCCATTGCGAGGTCAGCACATACTTGAAATAAACTGGTTGATTTAATTCAGCGGACTTTTCCATTATCCGATGTCTTTCTGCTGCTGTTGTCCCTTTCTCATTAGCGTTAAGAAAATTCAAGGTTAATAAGGCATTATGTAATCTATTTCTGGTGGCATTTCCACCCCTTTCTGTTTGTTTAACATATCCTTTATAGTTCTATTTGATTTTTCTATAACTGTATAAACCTGTAGGATTGTGTGGTATACCTGTCCCATTAGAAACGAAATCTGCCATTTTACGTGTTAACCAGCAGATGGTGCTGTTTCCGAGTTATGACTAGAATCAATGAAATGGTGACAGGACAGGCCCTGTGTTAAAATCTGCCTCGGTACTTGTTTAAAAACTGGGGAAAAATGAGTCGCTCCACAGATTAGATGTAATCAAATCAATTCCATACACAGAGCAAGAAACCCAGAGTCCAGGGGCAGAGAACAGAAGCCCAGAAGCTGCACACGACGGGGTCGCAGTGGCTGGCAAACAGTGCTTCTACTCGCGCTGCTGGCTGTCGCTCTGCAAACTCCGTTGTGGCGAGGATTTTGACAGGGATTCTGGCCTGTGAAATGGCTAGGCAATCCGCCCGGGAGGCATGGGAAGTTAAATCCATGTGGGTGCCAGGTGATGGTAGAGATATCGGGTGTTTAAAAGAAATCTCACACTGGCTCAGACCTGAGAGATAGACGGTTATTTATTTAGGGGGAAAACTTACAAATCAGGATTCTCTGCTTGAAGGATGGATGGAGATCCAATCCAAAACAAGCTGAACGAGCGAATGAGGACAAGGGGGATGGAGAGAAGAAGAGGGCTGGAGGCACTTGGGCATCCAGGTAGTCTATGAAGCCACGCCCCAATAGGTGGGTAAACCTTCCTGCAGCAGTTTGTAGGGGAGGGACTGGAAGGAGAGGAGGGAGGGGAAACTGTGATTAGGCTGGGGAAAGTTAACTCATTGATTAATTAATAAAAATTGTATTAATAGTCTCCAAACTAAATTAGAAATAGCTGTTAAAGTTAGTCTCACTGTTAGCCATTTTCAAAGATTGTGGCTGCTGTGATTCCCTTACCGCAGGGATGCATTCCAAAATCCGTGTGTGTGTGTATGTTTTCTGTACATGTGTTTGACCATGTGAAAACTTTTCCTTCAACTTTCGATTATAAATCATGTATAATAAAAGCAAACAAAAATAATGAAATGAGGGAGTTATAACAATATGCTATTATAAAAGCTACAGAATTTTGGGATGTTTATGTCTGAAATTTGTTATTTAAGAGTTTTGAACTGCGGTCCTCTGTAACTGAAACTGTGGAAGCAAAGCTGCTGAGAACAGGAGGGCAAGTGAACCCATAAAAATAATTGCATCATAAGAGCTTTTCATTAAAATGTAGGCATCATTTCTACTAAAAACCTAAAGAGAAAAGAAAAGAAAAATTTTAATGCCTCATGTGAACAATTTCCCCGACAAAGACAGCTTTCCTGTCCCCATAGAGGAGGGTGCTGTGTTCGCCTGAGTTACCTTCATGAGCTGATGGCTGGAGTTAGCCACTCCTCCTTCCAGACCTCCATGGGATGCATGTGGACAAAACTAACAAATGTTTGATGACTGTAAAAGAGCAAAGCCCTGGAGAATTTAAGTACAGTACATGTTATCTGACATAGACAGATGATAAAATACCCATGAGATCTTGATAACATCAAAGAATCCACCAATAACCAGTAACTATCTCACTTCACAACTTGATTTTTTAAGATATAATCCTTGTAACATTAAGTCTTAAGACTAAAACCAAAGCTTTGCTCTTCCCTTCTTTTCTTTCTTCTTTCTTCAGTTACTCACTTACTTATTTACTCATTTATTTATTATTTATTTTACATCCTGCCCCCACATCCCCTCTCTCCTTTCCTCTCCTCTGAGTCCCTCTCACCCACCCACCCCTCTGCTTCCAACCTCCAGTACACCCCCCCCATTTCTGTTTGGGAAAGGGAAAGTCTTCCATGAGTATCAACAAAATGTGGCGTATCAAGTTGCAGTAAGACTAAGCAAATCCCCATGTACTAAGGATGGACAAGATAACCCAGTATGAGGAATAGGGTCCCAGAAGTAAGTAAGAGTCAGAGACAGCTCCTGAGCCCATTGTTAGGAGTCCAAGAGGACCAAGCTACACAACTATAATACATATGCAGAGAGCCCGTTCCAACAGAGGATTGTGACTTGTGAGTCTACCCCTAAATAAATAACCCTCTATTATTTTCAATTCTGATCTAGTGTGGGATTTCTTTTAAACATTCTTCCTCATCTGGCACCACATGTGGATTTGGACTCCACACCTACCGGGTGGATGGCCTGAGGGTCTAACCAGTCCACAGCCTAGAGAGTCTCCCAACCCTGCCTGCTTGGCTTGCTTTTACCTAAGCCATTTTTTATAGAACCCCTGCCACAGCAGTGCTAACTGTGTTCAGGGACTTGGAAATTTCCCAAGTGTACACACGCCCCCTGCCCCCACTGCTGCATTCATTGCCATGTGGCATCTCTTGTGCAGCTTCTGGTTTGTGCTCCCTGCCCGTGAGTTCTGGGCTTCTTGCTCCGTGTATGGAATTGATTGAATTGCTTTTAATTTGTCAAGCAAGGCATATTTCTCAGTATTTAACCAGCACCAAGGAGGGAAACTAAAGTGGCTCAGGACTGTTCCTGTCACCACCAGTTGCATCGCTGCTAGTTGTGACTCTGCGACCACAACACCTGCTGGACAATAAAGATTATTACACCTAAAATAATTTACTGGATCTCATAACAGGGAATTAATAAATCAATATGGCAGACTACATTAACATTGAAACTTTTGGTAACTTTTTTGCTAATACTATGGATTGTATTCTGCAAGGCTTATATGGTTATGGTTATGCATCCATTTATTGGATATTGGATTTTTTTCTTCATATTACATCCTTAAAAAAGAATGTAGCACTTTTAGAAATGATACAGCCTTTACAGACTAATAATGAACAGCTAGTTGATAGGATTAATACCATCGAAAATGAAAAGTTACCTGAAAAATTTAATACTATTGAAAAGGGTAACATTAATTTGACAGACAAAATTGAATCCATATCTAAGGGTGAGAAATTATCTGAAATAATTTATACTGTTGAATTTGACAATCAAAATTTGTTAAAAAGTTCTGATAGGTTAGCAGATAGAGTATCTCTCCAGGATGGATATCTGCACGCTATCCAAATAATGTCCAAGGATGAAGTAACATCTTTGAAGGAGAAACTTCAGAACTTGGAATCACGTGTGCAGAATTAAGACCAGAGGCAAGGTGCCTCAATGAAATCACTAGAAATATATACAGGCCAGAAGATTCAGGCTTTACAAAAGACAATAGTAAAAAGATTTGAAATAATTGAGGAAATTATTGGAGCTGATGAACAGGGAAAGGAACAAGGACAAGATTCAATATCTCCAGTAGCTGTTAAAGATGACTTACCCAAGGTTTTAGCCTCCTACCCTGTAATCTACTCTGACAAAGCATCAAGTTCTAAAGGCCCAAAAGGATCCCAAGAAGGTAGATGAATACCTATTGGAATGTATGATGTAAAAGAAATTAAGCAAGCTGTCATAACTTATGGCTTGTATTCCACATTTGTTAAGGAGATGATAAAGACAAGGCTTCTAGCATTAAGGCGACACCACATGACTGGCTTCAGTTAGTTGCAGCAATCCTGGATGATGGGCCCCAGCTGATATTTAGATGTTATTTTAAGGAAAAGGCTAAACTTTTAGAACAACAGGGAAAATCAAAAGGACTTTAATCTTCCCAAGATCAAATTCTTGGTGAGGGCACTTATGCTGACTCACAGGTTCAAGCTCTTTACAATGAACAAATCTTGTCCCTAGGCCACAAAGCAGCCTTAAATGCTTGGGACAGGATTCAAGAACCAGAAAAATAAATTGAATCTTATACCAGGGTTAAACAGGGCCAGAGAGAACCTTTTAGTAACTTTTTACAAAGATTATCTAAGGCTGTACAAATAGGAGTAACAGACCCAGATGCTAGATGAGTACTTATTGAATCTCTGGCTTTTGAAAATGCCAACTTAGAATGCAAAAAGATACTTGGGCCTTTAAAGGTTAGATCAGCACCTATGAATGAACGAATCCTGTATACAATGAACATCGAGACATTTGACTATAATACTGAATCTTGGGTAGGAGAAGCAATTTCCAAAGGAATGGGGAGACATAAAAATGCCAAATGTTTTAATTGTGGTAGAATAGGACATCTTTGAAGGGATTGTAGACAAGGAATTCCTAGGACTAATATCTCCTCTGGGAATGGCAAGAATAGGAGGACTCAGCCTTCAGGTATATGTAGGAGGTGTGGCAAAGGCCGACACTGAACCAATAAATGCAAATCAACAAGAGGCAGACAAGGCAACAAGGGAAACTCCTTGAGGGGCCTCTTGCAGGCCCCCAAGCCAAAAGTGGCCCAGTCATTCCCAGTAACTGTGGAGGACATGTCTTATCAAAAAAAAATTAAAAATACAGAGACTTCTGTAAAAGATATACTGTTCTAGATGATGGCATAAGCATGGAGGATAAATCAAACATTCTGATAGGAAGTAGTAAAAGTGTATTCTGGCAGACTTCTATAAATGATCAATGACCAAAGCTAAGAGTGCATATAAATGGTAGTGTAATCGTTGGTTTGATAGACACAGGTGTGGACATGAGTATCATTACTCTATACTCTTGGCATCAAAACTGGCCTCTTCAAGAGGCAGATGTTTAATTACTAAGAATTAGAACCATATCTCAAGTTAAACAAAAGACAAGATGGGTTGACTGCATAGGGTCAGAAGGTCAGAGAGGAAAGCTAAGGCCATATGTGGGTAATACTGCACTATATTTATGGGGTCATGACCTGCTGCAGCAATGGAATACCCAGATTAACATTCCTGCAGTCCCAGGAACTCAGCCATTCAGGCTGTACAAGAACATAAAGCAACTAGCAAACCTTTAGAGGTACCAACAGCCCTACCTTTAAAATTGTTAACTGAAAAACCAATTTGGGTTAAGCAATGGCCTCTAGCTGAAGAAAAGCTGCAGGCTTTAGAACATCTGGTAAAAGAGCAAGTAGATGCTCGCCATATGGAAGAATCAACCAGCCCTTGGAATTCTCCTGTATTTGTTGTTAAAAAGAAATCTGGTAAATAGCAATTCAACCTACGGGCCCTCTACAATCTGGAATTCCTCTGCTTTCTCTGTTACCAAAAAAATGGCCTCTTATAGTTATTGATTTGAAGGATTGTTTCTACACGATACCTTTACAAGAAAAGGATAGAGAAAATTTGCCTTCACAGTGCCTACTTATAATAATCCTCAGCCTACTAGGAGATATCAATGGACCGTCCTCCCACAGAGAATGCTCAATAGCTCTGCTCTGTGTCAATACTTTGTAAGTCAGCCATTGGAAATAATATGTAAGCAATTTCCTAAGTCTATAATTTACCATTACACGGATGACATTTTGTCATCTGATATAAATGCAGATACTTTAAAAAGAATGTTTGAAGACATAAAGAAAGTTTTGGCTAAATGGGGATTACAAATTGCTCCTGAAAAAATACAGAGAGGAGATTCTGTCAATTCCCTAGGTTATAACATAGGTTTATATAAAATTAGAATACAAAAGGCACAAATTAGAAGAGACCGGTTGCAGACTCTTAATGACTTTCAAAGATTGTTAGGAGACATTTCTAGTCTATGACCTGCTGTTGGGATAACACCTGATCTAATCATTTATTTAAACAAAATCTTAAGTGGTGATAAAGACTTGAATAGTCCCAGAAAGTTAACAGTTGAAGCAGAAAAGGAATTGACGATTGTTGAGGAGAAATTACAGGAGGCCCATGTGGATAGGGTAAATCCAAATGTTAATTGTATTCTAGTCATATTGCCTTCCAGAATTTCTCCTACAGGAATTTTAATGCAGAGGGATGACATTATATTAGAATGGATCTTTTTACCACATAAACCAAGTAAAAAATAAAAAACTTATGTGGAAAAGGTCTATGAATTAATTATAAAAGGTAAATTGAGACTTTGTCAATTAGCAGGTAAACATCCAGTAGAGATTATAGTGCCTTTTACTACTGATGAAATAAAAAAGTTATGGGAAGACATTGAACCATGCCAAAGAGCTTGTGATAATTTTTTTGGGAGAAATTAATAGCAATGTGGTATGATTGAGCATCCTTTGGGTGTATACCCAAGAGTGATTAAACTGGGTCTTGTGGTAGATTGATTCCCAGTTTTCTGAGAAATTGTCAAACTGACTTCCAATGTGGCTATGCAAGTTTGCACTTCTACCAACAATGGAGGAGTGTTCCTCTTGTTCTACATCCTCTCTAGCATGAGCTTCTGTTTGCAGTTTTGACCTTAACCATTCTGACAGGTATAAGAATAATTTTGATTTGCATTTCCCTGATAAGAATTTTGAATATCTCCTTACGTTTCTTGGCCATTTATGATTCCTTTGTTGAAAATTCTATGTTTATATCTTTATCCCATTTTTAATTGGATTATCTGGTTTGTTGATATCTACTTTGAGTTCTTTATATATTTTGGAAATCAGCCCTCTGATAAAGTATTGGTGAACATTTTTTTCCATTCTGTATGAGCTTAAAATTTTAAGGCAAACTGTAGAAAGCCATGCTAAATCTGTGTATGTGTGTGTGTGTGTGTCTATGTGTGTGTCTATATGTACAAACTCCCGATAGGATTAAGAATTTGATAAAGAAACAAGGCTAGAACATATTACATTATGGGAAGCTTTCTATGACTTCAAGTTATATATGACAAATCTTATTTACATTCTCCTTCAAACTGAGCAATTGATTCTCATGGTCCAAATGGTGAACATGTTTTCAGCAAATGATTGAATTAACTGTGAGTCTACTTATTAAAATGTAATATTGCAGCTATCAATGGATGAATATATTATCAAGATTTCATCTACGGTATGAGAAATAACATGGTTTTATTTGTGCTCTAAAGAAAAAATAACTTTGCTCTCAGTTTTAGACTTTTTATTAAAATCTATTTACAATTTTGTTTTTAAAATGTCCTATGAGAGCTAAGGACTTATATAGAGTATTTGCATAGTATGCACAAGGTCCTGATTGAATCCCCATTACCACAAAATTACTAAACTTTTTATGAAAATGTTTACAAATTATATAATTATCTTAATAATCCTTTCACAAAGAAGAATATTTGCTGAGGTGTCTGTAAGTGGAATGATGATAAGTAGTATTGTGTATCTATGGCAACATATGTAGAGAGATGTGTGCTAAAGAAATTTTGTCATTGTCTAATCACCATGGAGTGTACAGATACAAACTTAATGGTATAACCTGTGATGTACCTAGAGCATGTGGTATATACTATCACAAAAACATCCCCTAGTTGACCAAAACTATTTTCTATGTCCATATCCTAGAATTTTACCTAGACTACCAAAATTTAATATGCTCTGTCTTGCTAAATTCTGCCAATCTGGAGGTTTCTTCAGCTGGGGCTTTCTGTCTGTCACCACAACAAAACAGGCTCTATCACAGCTTCCCAGGGTGGGCCCAGCAAAGCCCACAGTCCTAGTGTCTAGTCACCAGAAATGTACTGACTCCAAGTCCTGAAGCCTCGTTGTTTCTTCTGTAGTGGTGTGGGGAGGACCTGTAACAGGCCTATGTGTCTTGTGATGTCCATCTCCCGTCTGGCACTCAGCAGCTGTCTCTCCTCCACACAGTGCACCTCTCATTCAAACTTTTCTTTTGCAAGGGAAAAATAATTTTCAAATCTATCCATTTTCATGGTTTCATTTTTCACTCAAGCTGAATCAAGCTCCATTCTCCCTATGTATCAGGTTTTCCTTATCTTTTTATTGATTGATACTCTTCAAGCTTGATTCCATTTTCTTACTGTTGTGAATCAAGGACTACAAAAACAAACTATGTGTGAAAACACCATACTGAAACCTAATATTCTGTATGTTAATTGGGCTCATCTTACTTATCACAACTTAAAGTCTACTGAAGATGGGAGATGTAATAATGAATGAGAAGACAAGATTTAGCTCATAGTACCTCAACTTCTGATTCAAGGTAAGGGGCATGAAAAATGACCCACACAGACTATAAAGAGTCAGTGTCAACAATAGCCACCAATAGCATAAAATATCTTGGAGTAACTCTAACCAAACAAGTGGAAGACCTGTATGACAAGAACTTTAAATCTTTGAAGAAAGAAATTGAAGAAGATACCAGAAAGTGGAAAGATCTCCCATGCTCTTGGGTAGGTAAAATTAACATATTAAAATGGCAATCTTATCAAAAGCAATGCAACGCCCATCAAAATCCCAGCAAAATTCTTCACAAACCTTGAAAGAACAATAGTCAACTTCATACGAAAAAACAAAAAAGCCAGGATAGCCAAACAATCCTGTACAATAAAGAAACTTCAGACAATCCCTGACTTCAAACTCTACTACAGAGCTATAGTACTGAAAACAGCCTGATATTGGAGTAAAAATAGACAGGAGGGCCAATGGAACTGAATCAAAGATCCAGATACTAATCTACATACCTACAAAGACCTGACTTTTATGTAACAAATGGTACTGGCAAAACTGGATATCAACATGTAGAAGAATGAAAATAAATCCATATCTATCACCATAGATAGAACTGAAGTCCAAATGGATCAAAGACCTCAACATAAAGCCAACCACACTGAACCTCAAAGAAGAGAAAATGGGAAGTACACTTGAAAGCATTGGCACAGGGAACCACTTCCTAAATAGAACCCCAGCAGCACAGACACTGAGAGAAACAATTAATAAATGGGACCTTCAGAAACCGAAAAGCTTCTTTCTGTAAAGCAAAGGATGTGGTCAACATCCAATACAAAATGGCGGCCTACAGAATGGGAAAAGATCTTTACCAACCCCACATCAAACAGAAGTCTGATCTTCAAAACACACAAAGAACTCAAGAAATTGGTCATCAAAAGAACAAATAATCCAATAAGTAATTGGAGCACAGACCTAAACAGAGAACTCTCAACAAAGAAATCTAAAATGGCTGGAAGACACTTAAGAAAATGCTTAACATCCTTAGCCATCACAGAAATGCAAATCAAAACAACTCTGATATTCTCTTATACCTGTAAGAATGGTCAAGATCAAAAACACTGATGACAACTTATGCTGGAGAGGTTGTGGGGTAAAGGGAACATTCCTGCATTGCTGGTGGGAGTACAAACTGGTATAGACCCTTTGGATGTCAGTATGGCAATTTCTCAGAAAATTAGGAAACAACCTTCCTCAAGACTCAGCAATACCACTTTTTGGTATATACCCAAAGGTTGCTCAATCATACCACAAAGACATGTGCTCAACCATGTTCATAGCAGCATTCTTTGTCATAGCCAGAACCTCAAAACAACCTAAATGCCTCTCAACCAATGAATGGATAAGGAAAATGTGGTATGTTTACATAATGGAGTACTACACAGCAGAAAAAAATAATGACATCTTGAAATTTGCAGGCAAAAGAATGGATCTAGAAAACATCATATTGAGTGAGGTAATCCAGACCCAGAAAGACAAATATTATATGTTCTTACTCATAAGTGTCTTTTAGACATAAAGCAAAGAAAATCAGCCTACAAATCACAATCCCAGAGAATGTAGACAACAATGAGGTGTAGTGGGTGGCTGTTTGTTGGTTCCCAGTTGTTCAGCTAGCTTAGACCCGAAATAATCACACAGAAACTGTATTAATTAAATCACTGCTTGGCTCATTAGCTCTAGTTTCTTTTTGGCTAACTCTTACATATTAATTTAACTCATTTCTATTAATCTGCATATCACCACGAGGTCGTGAGCTACCAGCAAAGTTTCAGCATGTCTATCTCCAGCAGTGGCTCCAAGGCCTCTTTCTGACTCTGCCCTTCTTTCTCCCAGGATTCAGTTTAGTTTTCCACACCTAGCTAAGTTCTGCCCTGATATAGGTCCAAAGCAGTTTCTTTATTCATTAATGGTAATCACAACATACAGAGGGAAATCCTTCATTACCTCCCATTTTCTGTTTAAATATAAAGGAAGGTTTTAACTTTAACATAGTAAAATTACATATAACAAAAGAAGTATCAAGCAAGAATTACAGTTACAATATTTATATCTACCTTATCTTTTATTATAACTATGGAAAACTATAACTATAACTATAAATTCTTCAACTCCATCAAAGACTCCAGAATGATATAATATAAGCAACTTCTATAATTCTAGAATTGACAGAGACATCTTGCTGCCTGGACAGTCACCCAAAGTTTTTCTTTACTGTTGGGGCATCCATATTCAGCCTACTGACCCATAGTATCCAGCAGACTTTTCCATGAAGCAAGAAATTTGAAAGACAGTTCTACCTATACTGGCAGTTTGTCTATCACATTTTTTTTTTGTCCTTCAGAATGTCTAGCAGGAACCCTGAAGGATCATCTCACCTTTAGGCAAGTTCAGCAGTCATTTCTTTGTGGGTTCTGCATGCCCAGTTCAGCAGTCCAGGCAATAGCAGTTTCTTGCCCAAATGGCTAGAAAACTCCATTAGGAGCCTCTTTGATGCCCATCTTCCTCTTGAAGTAACTGGTGCTGCCAGAAGTAGATGTGTCTCACTGTCAGGAAAAGTCTTAAGTTCTTAAACATTTTAAATGCCATGTTCTGAAGGTCTCTGATGATTTGAAGAATACCTAACTGAAATATATCTCTATACATCTAGAAAAATCTAACTAATATGACTACAAGCTTGATTATTATAGATGATTAATTATTAACCTATATATTTTAATTATTTAAATGAGCTACACAAACATGATGCCTTAATCAAGAGCAGAAATATACATATAACAAAATTAACCTAAAATTTGTATCAATAAACCAAGATCCATACCAATGCAAATTATTCATATCTATATTATATCTCCCTTTAAATATGAAGAAACATTTATAAGCAATATTTGGGAATATGGGCATAGTTCTGTCCAAACTCCTTCCTGTTGTTTTTTGGGCAAAGTAATTTTTTGAGGGGTGTTCAAGGCAACCTTTCAGGGGGTTTTGTTCCATCAAACCACACTAATCTGGAAGCAATCCACAGGTTCTCATTCACTGTGGAAACAAAAGAAAAACCTCTTTTCCAAAGCAACATATCCTTAGACCCAAATTTGGAAGTCATGATACCTTTACAATATACATGCTGGTTTAGCTTAGCAGCCCATACAATGAAATGTCTCTCTGTACTTAGTTCATTCACAGTCAAAAAATTCAAAGATAACACAATAATATACATAATTCAGACTCTCTGTGAATTTTAATTTTTCCATGGCTGATTTTTCTTTACTTCTTTTAACCGATGACTATCTGTACTCTGTCTTTTTAAAGACTTTATCCTTTTTTAAGCATTAGCTTTATTTTATGACTGTCTATACTCTTTTTGTCCTCTCTTCCAAGCCTATGTACATTTATCCAACACTATGACTCATCTGGATTTGTCTTTATTGCATATCTGTAATTCTTTTCTGTCCAGGAGCACTTTTTAAAATGCTAAGCACATCTTAACTTAAGGTGCACCATTACTATGGTATATACGGTAATTCCTGTTTTCCCACCTAGTCTAAAACTTAAACTGTGCCATTACTATGCTATACATTGTACTTCCCGCTTACCTGCCCAGTCCATCATGGTGGAGCTGCTGGTACCTCTCATAGCCATGCACACAGCCCCATTTTCAGGCACAGAGCCAGTCCATGTTGCCATTAAGCAAGCTGCAGCAGTCAGCTAACAACCCCATCCAAATGCTCCCTCTCCTGAAGGAGCCAAGGGTCATGCTGGCAGCAAGACCCAGAAAACCAGCATTTTAAAATGGCATGGCTTTTTTTTTTTTTTTTTTTTTTGCTACATCTGAGTCAGGAAAAACTCTCTTAAAGGGGCTATGGCATGCCACCAGCAAACAGCAAGAAGGTGTGTTAAACTATGTAGTTTTGTGTCTTGACTTCCTTTTCAAGCTCTTTCAGGTTTTTAAGTGGATTTTAGTCAACCACATTGGCACCAATTTGTTGGAGAAGGCTGCTTGTTTTGTTCTTGGCTGCCCAGCTTAGGCCTGAAATAATCACACAGAAACTGTATTAATTAAATCACTGCTTGGCCCATTAGCTCTAGTTTCTCATTGGCTGACTCTTACATATTTAACTCATTTCTATTAATCTGCATATCACCACGAGGTTGTGAGCTACCAGCAAAGTTTCAACACGTCTATCTCTGGTGGTGGCTTCATGGTGTCTCTCTGACTCTGCCCTTCTTTCTCCCAGGATTCAGTTTAGTTTTCCTTGCCTAGCTATGTTCTGTCCTGCTATAGGTCCAAAGCAGTTTCTTTATTCATTAATGGTAATTACAGCATACAGAGGGAAATCCTACATCAATGAAGACCCTAAGAGAGAAATAGATGGATCTAATCTATATGGGAAGTAGAAAAAGACAAGATCTCCTGAGTAAATTTGTAACATGGGGACCATGGGAGAGGGTTGAATGGGAGGGGAGAGGAAGGAAGGGTAGCAGAGAAAAATGTAGAGCTCAATAAAATCAATTAAAAAAGATTAGTTAAAGGAAAGAAAAGATCAAGAAAAAAAAAAAGAACCAGCGTCAAGAGGTACTTGCCCAATAATAGACTTGTGTTTTCCATGTTTGTAGTTTCTTGTGCAGAATAGTATCCTTGAACATTATGCTATCAGTCAATGAAATTCATTTGGAACTTCTACTACCCAGGAGCTAAGGATAGAAATTTCAGGAATGAACCGTTAAGTGTGCAGTTGTTCTCAGTATCTCTTATTCTGAAAATAAGTGCCTAGCCATCCTCCTTGGTCAAGATGAGTGGGTTCTGCCTTTTTCTCTGCCTTGTAACCACAACTAATAAAGGACCAAGCTCAGTTTTCTGGACAGTTAATATATGAAGGATGAGTTTCATTTTTCCCTCTTCATAATCCAACAGTGTTTCTACATTGTAGGTCAGAGTCTAAATTGTAAAGAAATAAAAATGGTTTGCCCAGTATTTGTGTTTGGGCATCACATCTAGTATGCATTTTCCTTTATTACAAATATTATGCTACTTGTGATAAGAACAGATAAGTTAAAATGCACAAAGTCTTAAGTCTTCAAATTGAGGGCCAGGTAATTTCAAAGGTTTTCTGAGTTGCACAGAAGCATTATTCACAAGACCCAAAAGGTGAGAATCATCAAGAACCCATTAGCAGAAAAATGGATGAGTAAGATGCATATATACATGCAAGGAGATAATAATCATGATGAATAAACTTCTGACGTAGGCTGCAGTATGCATAAACACTGAAGACATTGTGCTCTGGGAAATAAGCCAGTCACAGAAGGACACATATTGTATGTTTTTACTTATGTGAGGTCCCTAAAGTAGTTAAATACTTCAAAGCAGACAGTGAAATAATGGTGGCTAGGGCCTAAGAGTGGAAAAGGTGGGAAAACACAGAATGTTATTATTTAATCAGTGAAGGGTTTCAACTTAAAGGGTTCTGTAGATGGATGGTGGTGATGGTTGTGCAATAATATGAATTTATTTTGTAACTACAAACTTTGTGCAAGAAATTGTTAAAATTATAAAATTTTATTATACATATTTACCAAAATTAGAAAGCATTCTAAAGGAAAAGGTGAAAGAAAAGGAAAAAAAGGAAGAGGAGACATAGACCTCAACCCACATATTCAACAATTTTGAAACAAGATTTGTTTACAACGATAGAAAATAAAATGTTTCAGTCACTCAGAAAGCAAAAGAGGAAAGATCTGAACTTTCAGGGGGAAGAAATGACCTTGTAAAAGCAGGTCACCTACCTATTTGTATTATCAGGGAAAAAAGGTGATTAAGAAATTAGTTTCACTTCAGGAAATCTTCCAGACCCTGTTGTTAGATTTGAGCTTCCCTGTTGAAAATTGTTTACCCAGCAGTGCAAGGTGAGGGCTCTGAAACTCCTCAATAGAGGCAAGTTTGTCTTTGTATGAGTTCTGAATAGTGAGTGTAAGAGGAAGGACAGCTAAGGGAACATGAATATGCAAATAAGCAAGGGAGCATCCTCCAGATCTGATGGCAGAGTGCAGAAAGCATAGTATGTGGCAAGTCCTCGATGTCTCACTGTCCCTGACCAAATTAGGAGAACCTCAGTGTTCTTCTGTTTGTTCCCTACCCATTGCTGCTTTTATTCCACCATCTCTCATGCATATAATTGCAGGTGCTTGCCTACTTTTGTCTGGTTGATTGTTCCTGCTTTTAGTTGTAGAACTTTTCTTTCTTGTTTTCTCTCTCTCTTTAATATTTAATAAAATTTAATAATTTTAATTAAAATGTAATTGCATCAGTTTCCCCCTTCCCTTTCTCCCTTCTATTCTTCTCAAATCTTCTCCCTCCAATTCCATCTATGTCACCCCCACTTTCAAATCAATAGCCTCTTCTCCTTTGATTAATATTGTTGCATACATGTGTATGTATGTGCATAGATATATAAATACAACCTGCTGAGTCCATTTTTATTGTTTGTGAGTAAATAGTTTTAGGACTGACCACTTTGCATTGTTATTGATTGAGAATTCCACACATGCATGTAATATATTTCGAGCAAATTGGTCCACATTCCCCGCCCCTCCAGCTCGTCCCATACCACCACCACTTTCTCTCCAACTTCAAGTGCTCTCTCTTAAATCCACGTAGGCATCTTAGCACTGCCAGAAACTTTTCAACCCTTCTGCCATTCGCAATCAGAGTGATTATTACTTTTAAGTTATTCAAATGACCTAGTCATCTATTTAAACTCTTCCAGCTTTCCTCATTCCCTGAAGCAAATGACAGAAACCCAAAGAAGCATGAAGGGGTCTGCTCCCTACCCATCCATCTAGCTGTCACTCTGACACAGTCTCAACAGGATGCAGAAACTGCAACCCCCTCCCCCAGTTCTTGCAGAACCCCACTGCTGCAGGCTTTTCTACCTGTTCACTTCCAACTTAAGTTTAAGTCCCCTTTCAGCATAGGGTTTCCTGGGAGAGTTTCATTAACTCCATAAGAAGTGTTTTTGCCCCGAGTATCAGTAAGTTCCTCTAATGTTGGTTTCATTATGGTTTATAATATCTAGCTATTAAAGGAAAGCCCATGAAGATGAACCAAGGCCTTTATGTTTACCTTTGTCCAAACTTTCTATGAGATTCAGTAACCATTGAACCTAAAATACATTGTGCCAAGAGTGTTTACCTCTCAGTGTTCACAACGTGCCTTTGCTTCTTCCTTGTGTAAGAGGCTCAAATCTGATTCATTCTTCTAGGTGTGCTTGAGAAAGCAACCATGATTACTACACAGGCTGTATGTGGTCATGTGGCATTGGCTCTGGGCTACAGTTTCCTTTCTGCTAAAATGAGGAATTTACTGCAAGAACAAATACTAACATGCTTAATTTGCTTTTAGAATGGCTCTTGAAAGATTAAAAATATTGAAATTTCTGGAGATAATTATTTTGGCACTCATTTCTCCAGAAAAACTGAATTATTAAAAATCAAGTGATGCATGAGAGATAGAAGGAAGTTTAGATTCAATGTATGGAACAGACACAATGGAGAGATTAGTGGGTGGTTAGCAAGGGAGGATTATCCAAGACCTCCCACTTTCCTTGTTGCAGGAAACCTTGAAAACCTGTGGTAAATGGGTGAGTTCACACTATTAAATTTTTTATTAGACTGTCAGTCTTGTGAATCTTCTGCAAAAACATGTATCCCATAAAAATGATCTTTGGTTCTTTTCAGCTGATTTGATACAATCTTCCTCAATGTGCTTATATTTAATTCCTTTGCTATACTTACATTCAAAAAGCAAGCAAAATAATGCAAAGAAAGCCATATTCTAAAATGGAAAACTGTAAGGGATAAAATGTTGAGATTCTGGGTCCTCCTTTAAAAAACAAACAAAGCAGAGGAGACTTCACATTACATGGCATGTATTTGAACCCTTTACTTCTAAATTTTAGAAACTTGTTAACTTTCATAGCTAGACAAAAAATAATCACATTTGTAGATGCAACCAGGCTTTTATTTAAATGTGGCAGGGAGTCTGTGCTCATTATAGGAAACAAATGAATAGCAACAAATAATCCATGTAACATTAGAGATGGTAGACATGAGGATTTGCCCAACACTATGTCTACATGCTGCAATAAGCAAGGGTTTAGTGTAAGTCTTATGAAAAAAATCTTATGAAAGTTTGGATGGCAATATTCATTCTATTAATAATAATACTCATATTATTCCCTCTTCCCATTCTGTCTATAAAAAAAGTGGAAAGAAACATTATAAATCATCAGTTAAATTATTCATTTTTGATGGGAATACCAAATTTGATTGTGGTCTTGATTCTGCTCTGACTAAACTGCTTTCTAGGCTCTAATTCCTGTTTCTTTTCCAACACAGCAATTTCCTCTCATCCCCATCATCTTCCTGCCTAATTAGGCAGGCGCAGCAGAGCATGGGAAAGGCTGGGACAGTCTCCCAGAGAAGTCTCCCATAATCTGCACAGATAAGGACTATTGAACCAGGCTCCTTTTCCCAAAGGAGATGTTGTTAAAATAGAAAGTTTCATTTAGTATTTGTGGTTCTAATATGGTGTAGGAGGTTCTTCTGTATTTGTGTTGTTTTCATTGGTTAAATAAAGAAACTGCCTTGGCCTTTTGATAGGAAAGAGCTTAGATAGGCAAGGAAAAGAGAACTGAATTCTGGGAGGAAGAAGGCAGTGTGACAGACGCCATAAAACTCCTGTCTGAGACTGAAGCTGGTTAGGATCTGTCCCAGTAAGCCACAACCTCATGGTGAACACAGATTGATAGAAATGGGTTAGATCAGGATGTGAGAGTTGGCCAAGAAGAGGCTAGATATAATGGGCCAGGCAGTAATTTAATTAATACAATTTCTTTGTGGTTATTTTGGGGGTTAAGCTAGCCGGGCACCGGGGACGTGGCCCACTCGCCTCATACAACACTAATATTACTCTATCTTCATTCCTTATAAGGAAAACTTAAAGGTGAGGGAAGAGACAAAAATGCACACAGTCTCACATGTACATGGATAGATAGTGTTTCCTGTCTTACATTTGACATAATAACTTTCAACTTTATAACAGTGCATATGTTTAGCCACACAACCATCCTGGTTTTTACTTTCAGTACAATATTCAACAGATTGCACAGCTGCTCTATACTTTATTATAGAGTGGGGTGAGGCGATTTTGCCAATGGTAGATTGAGTGTTCTGTGCACATTTGAACTGAGTTCTACTAAACCATTGTGCTCAGTAGGGTTAGAAGTATCAAACACATTTATATGTCGTATGACTTTCTAAGGACATAGCCCTATGGTAAATCAATGACAATCTGTACATGTATACACACATACACACACACTATCACCACCAATGACAACAACAACATCCAAAGAATAAAACAAAAGATATCTGCATTGCATATAAAAAAGAAAACAGCAATAAGATCAAATATTTATTTATTCATTTACTTACTTACTTTTATACAAGGCTTATGCTAACCTTGAACTCCTGAGCTCATGTGATCCTCTTGCCTCAGTCTCAGAAGTAAACGAGAAATGTGACAAGTTGTTCTGTTGTTACAGGGCATCTCACCGGGTATCTCCAGGCGACAAGAGCTGCTCCTCCAAAAGAGGACCCTTTGTTTGCTCGTGTGCTCCAGGCACAAATGCTTCCATGATGTTAGAGGGTCACAGGTCCACAGAAGTCACATGGACAGCCAGGGAAGAGCTTGAGGATTCCTTAGAACATAAATAGTAGATATCGTTGGAAGGCTTTTAGAGACAATCCAAGTCAAAGCATTAGACTGCTGTCCTTGACCTACTTGCTATCACACTACACCTTCCTTTCCCTGCTATTGGCTCAGTAGGACTGCCTGAAATTTCTCTTCAAAGAGAAGCCACACAAGAATAACAGCCTGGGCTTACAGAGAAAAACTGCCACCCACCAATCATCTGACTACGTTCACAGACAGGTGACATACATATACACATATGCATAAATATTTACAATAACTAAGTACATAAATGATGGCAGAGAAAAGAATGAGATGGCATTTCCTAGGAAGACTCAGAGTTTTCAGTTCTGATAGCTGTGTACCATATCTTTATGTTCTGGCACTAGGGCTCTCCCAGTGCCCTGCACTAGAGAAAACACATTCAGTTTCATAAACTCAAGGAAAACTGTAATGAAATGGTTTGTAATCTGCAATTAAGACCTACCAACTGTGACATATTGTACCCAGTTGCAAAGTTCCAAAGCTTTGAAAAATCAAAAATGATAGAACATAAAAAAAAGAGTACTGTGAGCCTTGAGTGCTTGCAGTTGGTCCTTCAGAGGCTAGGATTGTCACTAAAAAGACAAAACTACTTGAGCCACATAGCTATCAGATGAGTGAGCTATTGATCTGGTGAATGATACTGATCAATTTGGAATTGATTGCATATTATAGATATGTATGTGTTTGTTATGTGTATATCTATGTGTGTATATAATAAAGTTTGGGTAAATTGTGGTCACATGCATATATATGCATACATGGACACAAATACGTGACTCAGTGATCATTTTCTCTACCCACACACTAAATCTGAAGCTCAATATTACAGAGAATACCATTACTTCCAGAAACCAGGAAATACATAAAATTTAACCACGTACCAAGTTACAAAGAAAAACATCACTAAATTCCAAAAGTAAAAGAAAAATTGAAACATTTTCTAACCTTAGATCCCACCCAAAACAATATCACTGTAATGACCATTACAGAATCAGCTTGAGAAACCAGGAGTTATTTGGTTTTAAAAAATAAAATTACCACAAATGAGTTAACGTTGACACACATGGCTAAGGTTGAAGCTACAAAGTCCAGCAAAGCAAATGATAAAGAAGTGGAAGACAGTAAGAATCATCATAAAAATAGTGAAACATACAAAATTTTAGAATAATTCTGGAGACAAGTTTTCAAGACATAAAAGGCATGAACCACTGATCACTATAGCAAAGGGATAAAGATGGGGAGTGTTTAAGGAGAAAAAAAAAAGAGCAGTATTTTTTTAAAAAAATGAATAATTTAATTTCATGAAAACAGCCAAAGACCCTAAATATTTTGAATTATTTCCTAGGAAATCTTCATGGGTAAATACACAAGTGATTTTAAAAGTAAAATTCAAACAGAAACAGTTTTCACAGGAGAGTCAGAAAACATCAGACCCACACACTTCACAGAGAAAATCCATAAAGACAGCGTAGACGCAATGATGGGCAGGCTTCCAGAACAGTTTCCAATGGAGGCATCCAATTCTCTTATTATTTTTTAAATTTTTTTTCATTTTTTCCCTTTTATTGAAAATAGATATGTTTTTGGCCAGGTAGTGGTGGTGTGTGCTTTTAATCCCAGCATTAGGGGCAGAGGAAGGCAGATCTCTTAGTTTGAGAGCAGCCTGGTTAACAGAGCAAGTTCAAAGACAGTTAGGGATACACATAGAAAGACTGTCTTGAAAATCCAAAATTATATTTTTTCTTCTCACATAATATATATCTTGATTATGTTTCCCCTCCCTCTACTGCTCCTGTTTCCTCCCCATGTTCCCTCCCATCTGGATCCACTCCCTTTCTGTTTCTCCTTAGAAAACGAACAAATAGGCTAACAATATAATTACAGTATATGCAGTATATGCAGAATATTTTCTCCATAGCACTTCTCCATGGCCCCTTTATATTTAAAACTAGCACCACCTGGGTAACACTTACACATTATCAATTTCTGCTGCCAGAATGAGATGTAGCTTTGGCTATTTCTGAACCATAGCTTCTGTGTGTTGACCCCAAGGAAACATTCCCAGAAGATTTCGTTTCAGTGTTGCTGGTCTCTTCTTTAGAGACCACTAACGTCTCGGCTCTAGCTACCAGCATCAATTGTTTTTAAATAAAGCAAAGGTTTCACTTTAGCGGTTCTGGTCCTTTGTTAATTGCAACTATTTCTCCAGCTTCCGCTGACAAGATGCTACAGATTCTTAATGTAAAATATCACACAAATGGTTCCGGTGAAGTCCTTGCTTCCCTTTGAAATTTCACAAGCCAGACCTCCATCCTTTGCATTATCTTCTAAGTTTTCAGAGCAGCTCATTAAGGTCAGATCACTCCATAGCTTTTTCACTTCCAGTTCCAAATACCCCCCAGCATCCTTCCCAGAACAGCATAGTTATATCTGCCAGAGTAATATCGCTTGAACCTGGTAACAATTTCTGTCCTTGTTAGGTTTCTATTCCTTAGAGGTCATGACCAAAAGCAAGTTGTAGAGAAAAGGGGTTTTAACTTACATACTCCAAATCACATCCCACTGAGGAAAGGCAAGGCAGAACTGAGGCAGAGTCCAGGAGGAATGGCACTTCCTGTTTGTTCTTCAGGTGCTCAGCCTGCTTTCTAATACACTCAGGACAATATACCCAGTGACGGCACTGCCATAGTGAGTTGGGCCCACCCATATTAATCATTATTGAGAAAACATCCCACAGACTTGACTACAGGTCAATCTGATGGAAGCATTTTCTCACCTAAGATTCCCTATTTCCAGATGACCCAGGCCTGTGCCAAGCTGACCAAACAAAGAAAACACCAACCTACACAAAACAATGGGGTTTTCAGAGGACACGAAGTTGGGTGAGGAGGGAAGAGGGAAAGGATCTGGAAAGAGTTGGGAGAGGAAAGGTGAATATGATAAAAACACATTGTACAAAATTCTCAAATGGATAATAAAAATAAACTTTTAAAATTCTTTTAAGAGGCAAATCTCCACCCAGAAGTCCAGGAATGCACACCTTAGGATGGGAAGAAACAGAGAAAAACAGAAGAACATGAGAAGGATGGAGGAAGGTAGATTGTGCAGGCTGCTAATGCATGTTAGGAAGTTTATGATTTGCTTAGACAGCTACTGAACTGTTCTAAGCAGTGCAGTGACATAACCGTACCTGAGGGCATTACAAATGACAAGAAGCAACAGACTAGGGAGAGGATTTAAAACATTTATAATGAGGCAAGTGGTGGAAAGACCTGAAGGAGGAGCTGGAGGAAGATAAAGGAAATAACCAAATTTTTTAAGGTTTGCTCTCTCTCTCTCTCTCTCTCTCTCTCTCTCTCTCTCTCTGCATTAGTCAGGGTTTATTGCTATGAAGATACACCATGACCAACACCGTGACCACAGCAACTCTTATAAAGGAAAATATTTAATTGGGCTGACTTACAGTTCAATCAGAGGTTTAATCCATAATTGTCATGTGATAAGAATGGCAGCATGCAGGCAGGCACAGTGCAGGAGAAGGATTCGAGAGATCTACGTTTTGGTCTGCAGGAGCCTGCCACCTTAGGCCTAGCTTGAGCATATAAGACTTCAAAGCCTGCCTCAATAGTGACACATTTCCTTCAACAAAGGCCTTAACTACTACAATAAGATCACACTTCCCTCCTAATAGTGCCACTCCCTGTGAGTCAAGTATTCAAACACATGAGTCTAAGGGGACAATATCTATTCAAACAAATACACACACATACACAAACACGCACACACATGAATGCATTTATTCATGTACACATGCACACACTGTTTTTTCAATGAAGTTATTCTACTTGGGAAGAAAATGTTCTCCTTTAACAGCCATAGTCTGGTAAAAGCCTGAACTATCAGACATAAAACCTCTTTTCAAGTTGGTTGGAGGAGTCCAAGAAACTCTGCAAACAATATAGGCTATTGCTGTTGCTGTTCTTCTTAGTAGCCTCTTCAAAGTTGAAGGACAACTTTTCCTGAGGACATTGTGTACCTTGAACAAAGGACTCAAAGTCTTTGAGCAAAATGTGATCCAAAAACCTCCCCACTGAAGACTAACTTTAATAATACTGGAGTGAAGCAATCAATAAATCTACCCAACTGTGATTGACATGAATCATAATGAATCCGCATGGCAAGCTATCCCTAAAAGTGTAGTGATGACACTGATATCTTGGCAGTAAACAACAGCTAAGTGGATGTAAGGCCTGATCATGGGGAAGGCAATAAAAACTAGAAATAGAACCAAGCCAACTATTCAGGGATAGTGAGTGTGTATCTTAGAGAGGAACCTATTACATTACTAAACCAGTAAAATTCCTAACTGTATTCTAAATATTCATTCTTATGCCCACAGATTGTGTAGCTCTCACTCTTCATCAAATAAAAGTGTCTCTTTGCTGCTGACAGATTCTATTACAGAGAGCCGCAGCTGGTCAAAATGCAGAGAGAATCTGTTCACAGTATTCCCAATCCCAACTGAAATACCTATACTGGCCCTACACCTAAAGCTCAGGGAATAAGGCAGAAGAGTGGTGTAAAGATTATAATAGCCAGATGACCAAAAAGCTTGCTGTAAAGTTGTGACTCCTAGAAATTACAAGGAATCTACACACAAGATACATATACAATGTAGCTGCCTAACTAAGGATTAAGCAATGATAACACCAATGGATGTGTTAGTGTGAAAAAAGGAAATCTCAGAGCTGCACCCCTGGATACCGAACTATGAGCAACTAATGACTGTTGAGAGAGAGAAATTAGTTTTCCTTAGGGGTGTACCCTAATCGGTTATCCAATATTAAGTTGTCAGCCCTGAAATTAATTATATATGTATGTGTACATATATATGTGTGCATATATATGTGCATACTTATATGTAACACTAAGCATAGTCAACAGGTTGTATTGAGGAGAAAGTAGGTGGAGTCAAAGAGAAGCCATGTAGCCACCACAGGAGACAGACACCGGATGCTGGACAGAATCTTACCATTAGGCCACAACCACATGGCAATACACAGATTAATAGAAATGGGTTAATTTAAGATATAAGAGCTAGCCAATAAGAATCATGAGCTAATAGGCCAAGTGGTGTTGCAATAATATAGTTTCTGTGTGATTATTTTTGATCTGGGTGGCCGTGAAACAAATGTGTAGTCTCCACCAACACATTTGCCACAAACAGAATTGCCACAAACATGGGTAACACATCCACATAAACACATGAGAAAGCTTGGAATGGAATTATAGACACAAAAGAACTGTGTTATGAAGATGGAAGTCACAAAATAATCCCACACCAGTTCAGAATTATGAATAATAAAAGGGTTATTTATTTAAGGGAAATACTACAGATCACTGTCCTAGATAACAGACTTCTGCATGAACAGAAACAGAGTCTAGCAGCTGGAATCAGGAACTGGAAGCAAGAGAGTGGGCACATGGTTTGCAACTGCTTTCAGAGTATCAGAGACTGCGTGAAAGTGGGCTGGTATCTTAAAGGCTATTGACTGAAAGAGTGGAATGTGCTCCCACAGCACCTCCCCTTTTGTTTAAATAAGAGAGTTCCAACCCAATACAAAACTATATATACTAGGAAAAGATATCAAGTATAATTAGAATTACAACCAGCATAAAGAATATTAAGCAAGGAATGTATGCTAAATCATTTAATAAAAATTCTATCCTATGGAGTCTAAGTCTTACATATGAAATGGCTTGGCTAGATCATAAGAGTACAGTAACCATGACTATCTAATCTTCAACCCCATTGAAGGCCTAAGAAGGGAGGTAATATTACTTGAGCAGGTAGGAAGTACAATCAAGCAGCTTCCAAAGTGAGCAATATATGATGGAGACAATTAGCTACCTGAGCAATCACCCAAAGTCTCATTTTGCAATGTGAAGCAACCAACTTTGGCTAAGGCCTAGCATAACTGACAGACCATTTTCAGAGGCAGGAAATTTTTCAGAACTGTCTTACCCTGCCTTGGCAAGATTTGACAGTCTTTTTCCTTATGTCCTGCTTATCCATTTCTGGATACCATGTACTTTGTTAGTGGTTGAGGTATGGGCAGTTCCTTGCCAAAAGGTCAATGGTGCCAAGAAGAAAACAAACTCTGAGTGGAGTGTCTGTGGTGCTCAACATTCTCTCAGGAGTAGATTGATGCTGTCAGGAGCAATCATGTCTCATGTCAATAGAACCTTAAGTTATTTAAATGCCATGTTCCACAGGTCCTTGAAGTGGTTGAAGATTACCTATCTAGACAGAATACAATTTCTATCTAAAGAACCTAATTGATCTGACTGTATGTACAGCAAGCATGAACAACTATTGACCTATAATAATTAATACCTGTATAACTTAAAGACTAAAACTTCATGTCAGAATATTAAATAATCTGTAAACAAATGTGCAACAAATGAGGACAATGACCTCAAAATGTAAGCAATCTATAAGTATCTTGATCAGAGTTGGAGTAATATATAATGCAATATGAAAATATATCTTAAAAGCTGTATCAGTATACAAAATGTACTAAACAGAGGTAGAAACATGCATATATACAATCTGACAAAATAACTCTGCATAAGTGGACAAATAATGTAACAAAAATAACAAATATAATTTGAACTTGGATTAATATACAAAAACTATACCAATGTAAATTATCCATAAATAATAGCTCACAAGTATTCACTATATTAACCACTATTATTATTCTTTTTTTGAACAAACATAGTTTTCACCCAAACCCTCTATCTAGTACAAGTAATAATCAACAACCCCTAAACAGTGTTCCCAACCCTAAGGACAAACTTTTTTGTGATAGGGGGTGTCATCCTCTAGAATTGCTTCCCATTGTCATGGGGGCAATGATGTCTTAATGGGATCCTGCAAAAGTAAAGTGATGGTTAAGCTTCAAAATTACTGTCTAGTATAGTTGCAAGCAATTTCCAATCAGTTGATAGGGTTTTTTTCCCCCCCAACATTCTTATTCGGAGTTCTGGCTAGAACCTTATGAGAAGGATATAACCAGTTTAACTAAAAAGCTCAGTCAACTGAGGTACTGTTAGAAATGGTACAGACTAATACCACAGAAGCTGTTTTGGGCCTATTGCAGCACAGAATAGGATGAGGTGGGAATTCCAAGCAGACAAAGGAGGGGAGAGTAGGTGGAGTCAAAGAGAAACCATGTATCTGTTGCAGGAGACAGATGCTGGATGCCAGACAGAACCTTACCAGTAGGTCACAACAACATGTCAATACACAGATTAGTAGAAATGGGTTAATTTAAGATATAAGAGCTAGCCAATAAGAAGTTTGAGCTAATAGGTCAAGCAGTGCTGTAATAATACAGTTTCTGCATGATTATTTTGGGTCTGGGTGGCTGGGAAATGAATGTGAAGTCTCTGTCAACATGTGTAATGTAAAAATTAATAAAAAGAGAACGAGAATTTCAGAAGTGTAGGTGTAATACAGGAGGAGTTTAAGGAGAAAGAGGGAGAGGAGAAATGTGTATTGTGAAGTATGTGGGTTCTATAAGTTGGATGTCAAGTGCTTCTCATATATCTGAAAGGTAGTATTATTCAGGAATACTGGAGTCTTAAGAAGATGGAACCTGTTCTTTACATTATTGATCAAGGTACCAAAGAAGGTAATGGGTTTCTAGTCCCTTCCCTCTTTCTCTTCGGCTCCTAAGATATAAGGTAAATAGTTTCTACCATGCACATCTGATATTTTAGTTGCAAAAATGAAAGGTTTTGAGAAGAAATGTAAATAAAATTTTTATAATATGTAAACAAATAATTCATGAAACAATTTTATACAATTAATTAATATCTATGTATGATACATGGTCCATGTTAAAGGATGCTTCCCCACAGTTGGCTTATTTGGAGGTGGTGAAACCTTTAGGAGTTGGGCACTAGTGAAAGGTCTTCAGCTCATTGAAGTCATATCTTCAAAGGAGACATGGTAACCCTAGTCCCTTTCTCCACTTTTACTCTGCATATGAGGTGAGTGACTTTGTTTCATAATATGTTCCTACTGTAGTATCCTGCCTTGCCATAGACCCACAATAGGGCTAATTGATCATGGATTGAGACTTTTGAAACCATTAGATAAAATAAATCTCTTATTCTTATGAGTTAATTTCTATTGGGTATTTATGATGGTTGAGTTAATTTATATTGAATATTTGTGACAGTAATGGGAAGTTAAAGACATAGTTTGAAATGATGGCTACTGAACTGGAAGGCAGAAAGTTTTATGAGCAATCTTGCATCAGTTAGTACCATAAAGCCTTAAGTTCAAACCAGAGTTACCCTAGTCAGACTAGAGATGCTTCCCAGGCTGATGGAAAGTGTTGTCTCACCCATAACTCATTATCAGCTAGACCAGCTGTTCCTCACCCAGTTGTCACTCTAGTGAATTTTATTGTTTTGTCCTTCATGAAGTTATTAAAAAATGTTGATCACATCTTTTCATAGGAACAGTTGAGCTTCAATCCTCAGAGTTAATTAAACTCTGATTTCTTGTGATGACAGCTTCTGGTAGTCTACTCAGTTCCCAAGTGTAAACCTTGGTAATTCTTTGTGAAACAAAGTGTCCCCATCCCCTGGACTGTAAGCATATGTGGTTAAAGACTGAGTGGACCCTGTATTCATCTATCATAAACTTTTTACAGGAAGGAGTTTTCTTCCTCAGTGATGAATGAATCAGGTGGCCATTGGTTACTTCATTTCTAAATAGAGAATTATTAATGAATGTGTTATATGGCCAAAAACTGTGTCTTTAATGACTATTTCCGAGCTCATTTGAGAAGAGTATAAATTCTGAAGTGGTTCAATGACTTAGTCTATAAATGTTAAGTAGGTTTAGCTGATTGATGGATTGCATCAATTCAACATGTATCTTCTCGGCCCTTTTTAATCTCTATGTAGTTTCATACCCATAATCTGCTGTAGGAAGTCTTACAGCCAGTGGTTACCCACCCTCTGGAGCTTGGCCTCTTATACTATATAAGCTGATGTAGAGCATGCGTCTGCCCTCTTTCCGGTTGCTGGATTCGATTTCTATTCCCCATTCAAGCAGAGGATTCTGATTTGTGAGTTTAACCCTAAATAAATAACCATCTATTTCTCAATTAGGAGCTAGTGTGGGATTTCTTTTTATTTATTTATTTAATTAATTAATTTTTCCATTCAAAAATTTCCACTTCCCCTCCTCCTCCCATTACCCTCCCGCTCCCTTCCTCACTCAGCCTCATCCCTCCCCCTCCAGCCTTAAGAAAGGGCAGGGTACCCTGCCCTTGGGAAGTCCAAGGCCCTCCCCCCTACATCCAGGCCTAGGAAACTGTGCATCCAAATAAACTAGGGTCCCAAAAAGCCAGTACACGCAGTAGAAACAAGTCCCAGTGCCTTTATCAATGGCTTCTCAGTCAGCCCCCATTGTCAGCCACAATCAGAGAGTCCGGTTTGACCCCATGCTCGTTCAGTCCCAGTCCAGCTGGCTCCTGTGAGCTCCCATTAGATTAGGCACACTGTCTCAGTGGGTGGACCAACCCCTCACTGTCCTGACTTCCTTGCTCATCTTCTCCCTCCTTCTGTTCTTCAACTGGACCTTGGGAGCCCAGTCCAGTGCTCTGATGTGGATCTCTGTCTCTATCTCCATCCATTGCTGGACAAAGATTCTACAGTGATATTCGAGATAATTATCAGTGTGATTATGGGACAAGGCCAGTTCAGGCACCCTCTCCTCTGCTGCCCAAGGACCTAACTGGGGACATCCCTGTGGACACCTGGGTTCCCCTCTAGAGCCAAGTCTCTTGCCATACCTAAAATGGCTCCCTTAATGTAGATATCTTCTTCCCTGCTCCTATATCTGCCCTTCCTCCATCTCAGCCCTCCCACTCCCCCAAGCTCTCCCCAATCCTTCCCTACTGCCTTCTCTTTCCCCCTCTCCCCTTCCCCCA
>PVIU01015686.1:0-36827 GCA_004026605.1 Ondatra zibethicus
AAAGTCAAGGGGTACATTAATTGTTCATGCCCTTGACCAAACACTCCACAGGCAAACCACTCCCTGGCTGGAATCCCAAGTTAATTTCACAGGGAACTAGAACTTAGTTGGACCTTGACTTATGTTTTAGGTAGGAACCAACTACTTCCTTATTTCAGGAGTTCAGGGTCTGGCAACTGGCTATGCCTGTTGACAATAGCCTTGAGAGAGCAGAACTCTGCTTTACAACTAGGTGGGACCTTTGTTTGAGTTAGAAGCACAATAACCTTGAATGAACTAAAAACAAGTCCCAACTCTCTGACCTTTGATTACTTTGGGCCTCCACACTACACCAGCCAAAGGCCATGAACAGCCTACACTGTGCAGGGCAGTCTGCAGTGTTCTGAGTCTCTCCAGTGCATCCAGCTGCAGGAGCTGTGGACACCAGGAGCCCAGGAAACTCTGATATCTGTAGCTGTCACAGAGGACAAGGAGGTCAAGTTGACAGCAGGGAGTGTAATGATTGTTCTATCTCTTTAAGAGACAAGCCACGCCCACTTCCTCCCCCATCCTCTGAGGCAGGCTGATCTTCAGCTTCCAGACTGAACTCTCTCTTCTGTCTTCCTCTTGGAGAGGCAGCTTCTGCTTATCTCTCCACCCTTCCCCTTCTTCTCTCTTTCTCTGTTCTTCTCCCCTTCACACTTCTCCCTCCATAACCCCCTGAATAAATATCCAACTTTACTCTGCATGGCGTGCCTATCCATGTCTCTGTCTCTTGCCCGCCCACCACATTTCTCTCTGCCTCGGACCAGACACCACTCAGGGTCTGGCAGCTGTCTCTGCCTGGGACTGGCTGCTTTCAGGGCCTGCTGCCTGCCACCACATGGCCCGCTACCACCACTTGGGGACCTACAGCATTTCTGCTGCCTACTGCCGCTGGGAATCATGCAGCATTTTTAATTTTTCCATTACAGGGAGGACTTCACCCCTCGTCATCCTGGATGCACTCTTGGTGCCTTTCCTCATTCAACTCCCAGCTCTCAAAGGCCCCACTTGCCCAGGTGAGCCCATGGCTGCTCTGGATGCTGTGGCCCATGCTGCTGCCCTGAGCTGGCTGTGGGCCTTGCAGTGAAGCCTGAACAGCAGGAATCTGGACAGAGGCTCCTGTGTGAGGGCGGCCTGTTGGTGTGAGCAGTGACTTCATGCTCAGCAGCTCTGCAGATGGTAAAGCAGGTGCTGCAGTGGGAGGAAGGTTGCCGGCCATCCCCACCTCTGAAGACAGTCAGGGAGAGGAGCAGGCAGTGCCCCAGAAGTTAGAAGTCAGTCACCCCAGCCCTGGCCAGGACATGGGCTTTCTCCTTTCTGCCTGTGCTCCAACACTGCTGCCTCCTGCAGCCCCTGGCATCCAGCATGGCCTGAGTGAAATGCTAAACTGCCTGGAGTTCTTTGAATTCTGTCCTTAGTTTTTCAAAGCAGTCTGAGGCTTCAGAGGCCTTGAGTCTGCACAGTAATCTGGGCAGTGGGCAAGACACCAGGCATTAGAGAGCTGACTCCAGTGTGGGTGTGGGTTCTAAGGGGGATCCCAGGCTGGCCGGAGACATCTCTGTGTTGATGGGGACTATAGGGACGCCTTGAAAGTGACAGAGTCTTCTGGGTGTATTAGAGCAACAACCAAATCCATCCTGCGAAAGGGAGAATAAAACTGAGCAGCGGTTGAAACCATGATATGAGCCCTGCTGGGGAGCTCAGAGGAAAGAAACAGCCATGTTCACAGGGTCACAGACCACAGGAAGCAATGAGGAGAGAAAGGGAAGTCAGCATGTCATGCTGACAGCAAGGATGTGTGTGTGTGTGTGTGTGTGTGTGTGTGTGTGTGTGCGTGTGAGTGTGCGTGTGTGTGTGTGTGCGTGTGTGTGCATGTATGTGAGTGTGTGTGTGTGTGCATGCGCTTACATAAGCATAAGAAGACCAAGATCGGTATAGATGAACAGCTCTAAGTGTTAAGAGAACTGAGAAATGAACAGCAGGAAGAGGAGCTGATTGCTCCAGGCAAGTTAGATCAGGACTTATGAGCTCAGTGGTGTAAACATCTTCCCAGGTCTCACAGAGGGGCAGGCATTAGATCCACACAGGAAGAAGACTCCTAAGGGTCAGGGGACACGCTGAGTGTCACACTGACAAGGGAGGACGCTGCAGCATGAAGGAAATATCAGGAAGCCAGGAATCTGCTCCAGGGAGCAGGACTGTTATTCGCAGTGCAGATGGAGCCCCTGAGGAATCTATTAGGAAGCACTGTTGGTGACTGGAGAGAGGGCTGTGAAGAGCTTATGGAGAGGAGGTGCAGTCTTGTCCAGGAGACAGGAGAATTGGGAAGAGGAGGTGTTCTGATAGATTGAGTGGACACTTTTTATTAGTGTTTTTTATTTTTAAGAGGTGACCAGGACACTTGTCTGAGGCTCTGTATGTGGCCTTGGAATTGGAGTGCCAGAGACAGAGAGAGAGAGTGAGATAAAGAGAGAGTGAGAGGAGGAGGAGTAGGGAGTGAGGCAAAGAGGGAGGGAGGATTTTTTTGTCTAACAAAGGATAGGTTTGCATGATGAAAATGCCCACAGAGTGGACTTTCCTGAGGCCTTAATACAAAATGGGGTTTGAATCAAAAAGCCTACTTTTGGCGAGACTGCACTCTGCACTGGCAAGCAAGAATATGTGAAGATAGGACATTTGTGTCCATGCAGCCATGAGAATGCTGGAAGACATTCATTGTTGGGAACCGTGTTCCTAACATAGAAACTATTTACCTTACCCTAAGTGCATTGGTATGGAGAGACCTCGAAATAAGGAGACACAGTTCACACAGTCATCTCAAAGGGCATCTCAGGCTTCCCTCATCCTGAAGGTATACCCATGTTTTTTTTTTTTTTCAAAACACCTCTTTCCCCCCAGATAAAACAAGGTGGAATCCTCATTAATATTTCTTTTCTGGGGGACCCAGGCTAGTGAAACACCTGCAACTTAATTTACCAGCTTTGGAACCAACACTTCTTCCCAGGCGATCTACACAACAATAGAGGGGAAGGAGCCAAATCTCCTGGCCTTTGTCTTGTGGGCAGCAGGTCTGCAGCTGCCAAGGAAATTAAGCATGGCTGGAATCTGCCTGCAAATATCTTATAAGAAATATGGGCCCACAAGACACAAGTCCACCCTAGTAGGGGTCCTACAGAAAATGTGTATGGAAATAGCTGTGGTGGTGCATGCCTTTAATGCCAGCCCTTGGGAGGCAGCAGCAGCAAGTCCCAGAACAACTGAATCTCCATAGAGTTTCAGGTCAGCCAAGGCTACCCAGTGAGACCTTATCTCAAAAATAAATGAGTAGATACAGAAATAAATAATAAAATAACGGCAATAAAAGAAAACCTGTGCATGGAGGAGACAGTTAACTGGGTCCATCAGTGCAGCGGCTGGGAAAGTGCATCCTGCATGGTCAGGAGTCAGGGCAGGCAGGGTCAGCAGCCTCCCCCAGGGCTGAGCTGTGTGGTGGAGACCATGGGCCTCATGGAGAAGGGAGGAGTTGAGGACAGAAATAGGAGGAAAACAATGAAAGTCATAATGGCTAAAGTGACACCATAGAGTGACTGGGAAGGTGGGTAAGGATTCTGATCATGGAGACTGTGTGTCCAGGAAGTCCATATTCTGGATAAGCCCCGTGTCTCTGGTGATGTCATTTTCCATGGTTTTAGTGACCCTTGCATACCTGAGGCCTGAAAATAGCAAGTCACACATTAGTCATAAACATTACATTTAGTGTTTTGACCTTTCTGCCTAATGACATCTAATCTGCCCTCCAGTCTATTCCACCCTGCACAGGAATCATCCTCTGTCCATGTCCATGTCCACCCCGTCCACACTGCAGAGGGCTGAGGTACTCTGGGGCCAACTCAGTTTTCAGCTCCACTGTCCACACCATGCCCTGTCCACCTCCCTCCTCCCATCAGCTCCTGAGTCCTCTCTCCTTGCTAACAGTGTGAGTGCAGGGCGGCCAGTGTTGGGGTGTGGGGGTCATGTTTCAGGAAATTGTTCACTGCTTAATGTGCCTGATCTATTAGTTAAACTGGATCATAGGAAAGTCTGTAACCCATGGAATGTGGGCATCCTTCACTGCTGGGCTGCATCCAGGCACCTGCAGGGTAGGGGAACAGCTGCCTTGAAGCAATGTTCTGACTTCACACAAACTTAGGCTGTGGAAGGAAGGTCTTTGTCACACACAACAGCTGGGGCCAGGGATGTATCATCTGGGAAGAAACTCTAGGAGACTGTGGGTCTAGCGCATGGCTGCCCACTGCAGGTGAACACAGGGCCCTGGTGGCTGTGGGAGTCTGTGTTGTGCTTGCAGGGCAGAGCCTCTGCTTTAAGAGAAACCATCTCTCCACTGATCAGCTCAGGGTCATCATGGGGATTTGGGGTGGGGGTGGGGGTGGGAATGAGCAAACAGCTGTAGTTATCCAGTGGTTTCCACTTGTAATACCATCAGGAGAATTCTGCACCAGGGTTCAAGAAGGGGTGTCACACACAGGCCTCCATGCAGAGGATGGAGTCAGGACAAATCCCAAGTCCTCAGAAGTGGCTTTCATGGTCTGAGGACTGAGGGTGGGGTTTGGGCTGGGAAATGTGGACAAGTGGTTTCAATCTTGCTCTTTCTTGCAGCCAGGTTCCTCCCCACAACAGTAATTTCACCTCACACTCCCAATAGCGTGGGTTCCTGGAGAACGTAGTAATAAAGATCGCTATGATTGCAAGTTACAATGTCTGCCTGACTTTGTGGGGCTCTGCTTTGATTCTATCTAGGCCTGAGCACCTGGACTCCTGTACCCTGAGCTCACCTAATGCGGGTGGCCACCATGGCCCCAACCCAGACCCGGGCGGGTGAGTGCAGGATCCGGAGGGAAGAAGGCAGGGGGGCACCCGGGAAGCCATGGTCCCTGTGGTCCCTGCGTGGTCCTACTGGACCCTCCTGCCCCTTCTCCACCCGTGTCCCGAGCCCTGCACCCTGCTCCCCTCCTGGCCCGCGCTCCTGCCCGGGGTTCCGGGAGCGGGGTCGGAACACTCCATGCGGTATTTCTACACCGTTGAGTCCAGGCCTGTCGTGAGCTGTTGGGTTTAGCCACTTTAATCGCTGTGGCTTTTCTCAGCTCTTCTCCCCAGAGAGCGATGAGTAACCAGACCAAGCAAGAGAATTGTCTTTATAATGATTTTTTATTAATAGCTTCTATATCCAATGCATTAGGGGGTTCCCACTCTTAGCACACAGGGGAGGACTGTGTTAGGCAACACACAAACAATTCAATGTCACAATTATTAATCCTACTAATCCTAATACATAAAACCAATTCGTAACCTTAATTCGACTTATCAATTATCCATAAAACACTGCTTAACCTTAATACAACTTATCTATTAACATTTGCTAATTCTATTAATTATCCATAACATATCTCTTAACATTTCACACATTAAACACACACATAACATTTCACACAGGAAACATACATATCTATACTCTCTCTTAACATTTCACACACGCATCAAATAGCATCATACAACCTGATGTCCTGTGTAATATTTCTTCAGCTCTAAAAAGGACTTTTGGATTTCTTCAGGCTGGATGCCCGACAGCACTGGAGGCTCAACTCTTGACCCGTAGTCTGCATTCTGGAGATAAGGCCTTCTGTCTGGTCTCGGGAGGAAGGCAAAGGCGATGACCTGTCTACACATAACCGAATATTGTTGACTATATCCCACATATGGGGAAAAGCAACGTAGTTTTTTTTATGTGATTGTGCGGCCTCGATTAATAATATACATGCTAAGTCCATCTATTTTCCTGAGTATTTTGTGATTACATTGATTAGAGTCGAATAGTATTCCATCTTATTTGTATATCAAATTTCCATTATCTACTCATCTGGGTTAAATCCAATTCTTTGCTCTAGTCAATAAAGCAGTAATAAACATGGGGTGTAAATATCTCACTGGTAGGGTATAGACTTCTGCCCAGGAGTAAAATTGCTGAGTCATATGGTGGGTCTATTTTAGTTTTTTTTGAGTAATGTTCAAAATGATGGTATTAATTCACACACACACACACACACACACATACACACACACACACACACTCCCCTCCCTCCACTTCCTCTCCAACATTTGCTGTCAGATTTGTTGATGACAGCCTTTCTGACTGGGGTAAAGTGCTGTCTTTAAGCAGTTTTATCATTTTTGTTTCATTCTTTCATGTAGATAAGTGTTTTGCCTGCATGTGTGCGTGTGCACCACGTGTGTGCCTGGTGTCTGGGGTCAGAAGAGGGTGTCAGGTCCCTGGGGCTGGAGTTACACACAGTGTATCTAACCCAGGTCCTCTGCAGAGCATCAAGTGCCCTTCACCTCTGAGCCAACTCTCCAGCCCCTCAAAGTTGTTTAATCTGCATTTCATGAAGCTTAGAGATACTGAGCACACTAAAAGTAGTGGCCATATGTGATTCTTTGTTTTATTAAGATAACTGTCTATCCAGTTTTCTCACCCATTGGTTGATTGACAATGTTCCCTGCTATTTAGTTTCCGCAGTTCTTCCTAAATTGAGGACTCTAGTCCTCTGTCTGCGGTCCAGCTGGTACAGATTTCCTTCTATTGTTGCTTCTGTTCTCTCTGCTGATTGTGTCCTATGCTGTGGAGAGACTTTGTTCATCAGTTACTAAAAGATTCTCCTGCTAGAGAAAATGAATTTCCTAATTGTCTGTAAGAGAAGGGCTGTCTTCCGGGGGAGTCATTCTTGGTCAAAGATCTGGATCCCAAGGAGATTGCTGCCTCCCAGGACTCTGGGGATGAGTGAATTAAGGCCTTCTGTTCAGGGGTCTCCCTCTCCTCCTCTAATTCCAAAGGGCAGGATCTACTCCAGAACCTGTGCTTGCTGAGCCCCAAGGCCACTCATCCTGCCCGTGCACCCCCAGCTCTCCAAACTCCCAGCGAGCAGCCTGAGGGAAACTTGGGCAGGGTATGGCTGGGGGGGGGCACCTGAGCGCAGCAGCGTGTCCTTCCCTTTTTCCCAGGTGTTTCTGCAGCAGGTTCACGCACTTGCCCTTCAGGTGGGTCCCTAAATTGTCCTGTGAGATTTGAGCTAAGGTGCTGCTGGTGGCTGTCCAGAAGCTCAGGTCCTCATTCTGGGTGAGGCAATCCACGCCATCATAGGCCATCTGGTCGTTCCAGTGGAGCAGGCGCCCATCTGTTCCCACTTCGCATCCCCTGCAGGGTGAGGGTCTAGCGAGGACAAGGTGATCAGTCCTCTCGGGAAGCGCAGCACCACTAACTGCTAACCAAGTCCCAGCGAATCCCTGAGGGCTCTTTTTCTGGTGAAGAACTAGGCAGGTCTCGGGTGACACTGCAGTTCCGCGAATCTGGACAACCCTGGTACATTTTTGGGTGACGCAAAGGGTCGGGGTCACTCACTTACCGTCCTCGCTCTGGTTGAAATAGCGAAGCAGGGTCATCAGGTTCCCTCCAGACAGTTGTGCCTGAGTCCTGGCCTTCTCAGTCTGCAGGTCCCAACCCTCAGGCCCCTCCTGCTGCATCCACGGCGCCCGCGGCTCCATCCTCGGAGTCTCCCTCCGCGTCGCTGTCGAAGCGCACGAACTGCGTGTCGTCCACGTAGCTCACGAAAATGAACCACGGCTCCCCGAGGCCGGGCCGGGACACGGTGGTGCGGAAATACAGCAGCGAGTGGGAGCCTGGGGGCGGCGCGCGGTGAGACCCTGACCCTCCTCCTGGGATCCCGGGCAGGAGTCCCAGGCCGGGACGGGAGAATGGCGGGGGGCTCGGGACACGGGTGGAGAAGGGAGCGAAAAGTTCAGGCTGGGCGATTGGGAGACTTGACTTCCTGGGTTCCATCGGTCCCTGCCCCTTCCTGCCAAGATCGGTTTCCTCCTGGGTTGCACTCACCTGAGCGGGTTTGAGCACAAAACAAAGGTGCTGCAAGCATCAGCAGGAGAGCTGGGGGAACAGTGGCCCCCATTCTTGGGGTCCCTGAACGTCTGGTTCTGGGCGGATTTTGGGCACCTTTACAAATCAGAGTGACCCTGATTGGATTATCTCAGAACCCAACTTCAAATGAGAGTGAGACCATGTGTGACGTCATCAACATTTGGGCAGAAATTAACGGAGGTTGGGGACTGGAAAGTGGAACTGAATGCAGATCGCCCAGTCACCACCCACTCCCTGAAACTCTGTGAGCTACTGCCAGAGAACCCGACGTGGCTCTGACTTCCCGGAAAGAGCTAGGGTTTGTCAACCTGTCTTCCTAAGTCCTGTTCAGAGACTGTCTGTGGAGTCCAGGGGAGACTGCAGACTGAACTCAGGCCTTCTCTAATTCAGTGCTGTGAAGATGCAGTCCCACCCCTTCTGGGACTCTGCCAGAAGAAATACGCCAGAGGGTGTGTGGGCAACAGCGACCTCGTCTGGGAATTCATTGGAGAGATAGGACCTCTCAGTCTCTCTCTGTCCTTCCCCCACCCCCGTCTGCCTTTCTGTCTCTCCATGTCTCTGTGTCTCTCTCTGTCATTTTTTTTTTCGCTTGCTTTTTCGAGATAGGGTTTCTCTGTGTAGCCCTGGCTGTGAGGAACTCGCTCTGTGGACCAGGCTGGCCTTGAATTCAGAGATCCAACTACTTCTGCCACCTGAGTTCTGGGATTAAAGGCGAATGCCACCACGGACCAGTGAGACACGTTTTCTCAAGGAACCTGCAAAGTTGTCCAGCAAGCTATGAAGACTCCCACAAGGTTGCTTCTCATTGCCAGCTCAGGGTTTCCCCAAGCTCCCAGGGAACTTGTGGCAGGATTCTGTCTCTGAGATCCAGGGCGAGGTTCCCTGTCTTTGCTGGCAGTCAGGAGGGAGCAGAGGACTGCTGGTAACTCTCCTCGGACCCAGAGCTCTTTGCTATGGTCAGTGAAGGAAATCTCCCATGTGGGTTTGGGTACAGAAGGACCTGGTCCTTTTAAGATTTGTCCTAAATAGGATATAGTCTCTCAGATTAAAGTTGGAGCCCTAATAACCTCAGCAGAGTCCCTTCACTGACCTTAGCATTTGATGGACTGACCCGGAGAAGGTGAATAGCCAGGCTGGTTGTTGGGAAGGATCACGGAGAAGGAGACCAGTACTGCTTTCTTGGGTGGGAAATTGGTCACAGTGGGTTGTGAACGTCTGATGGTTCAATGGTTGAGGCTGGTAGTGAATGAAAATGAGGATATGACCACTCGTAGGTGGTTGAGAAAAAGGGTTTTTAAATGGTAGCTATAAGGGGAAGAACATGGCCATTAGAATACACTGTCCAGTCGGTTGTTGGTACATGCCTTTAATCTCAGCACTTCAGAGGCAGAGGCAGGAGGATCCCTGTGAGTTCCAGGCCAGCCTGCTCTACAGAGTGAGTTACAGGATTGTTGGCATACCAAAGAGTTCTACAATAGCCTGGAATGGAGTATAACAAAGGTTTGTTCATTTGGGGATAAACTCACAGCAAGGGTAGCGATCCACAGTCCTCTGCACACCCTGAGAACTGGAACTGAATCCAGCAGCAGCAAGAACCATGGGGTTAGTATCTTAAAGGCTATTGGCTGAAGGAGTTCCCACAACATCTCCCCCTTTTGTCTAAATAAAAGAGTTCTAAGCCTAATAAAAACTATATACAATAAGAATGAATATAAAGTATTGTTCAGGGAAAAAAGATGAAAAAACATACATAAAAATTAGAACTACAACCAGCATAATCAACATAAAACAATAAACATATGCTATATATTTCAATAGTTATCCTATCCTAAGGAGTCTAAGTCTTATATTAAAAATGGTTTGACTAAGTCCTGAGAGGGAAGTAACTATGACCATCTAGTCTTCAATCCCATCAAAGACCTGAGAAGGAAAATAATATTACTTGAGTAAGCAGGAAGTACAATCATGCAACTTCCAAAAGGTGTAAGAAATGACAAAGACAGCTGGTTACCTAGGCAATCACCCAAAGTCTCATTTGCAGTGTTGGAGCAACCAACTTTGGTTAAAGCCTAGAGTAACTGACAGACCATTTTCAGAGGCAGGAAAAATTGAGAAACTGTCTTACCCTGTCTTGGCAAGATTTGGCAGTCATTTTGTTTGTATCCTGCTTGTCCAGTCTGGACACCATGCACTTTGTCAGTAGTCACATGTGGGCTCCCACAGGCACCACTAGTGGCACAAAAAAAGGCCTAGTCCTCCATACAAACTGAAAAGTCAAGAATTAAACACAGAAGACTGGGGGAAGAGCCTCAGCCAGCACTGAGTTCAGGGTAACCTGTCAGAGCAGCCCTGTTGCTCATAATCCTGGACACAGGACAGGGCTATGCCCATCCCTGTGTCCCTGTGATCAGACTCTGTCACCATGTGGTTATACTAAGTGACAAGGACAGAGGAGCCAAGGAGGACATAGCTGAGGAGTGACCACACCACATGACCTGAGTGCCACCTGGCACAGCTCCATCCTCACTCAGCTCCCACAGACTCCTTCTGTCCCTGACCCTGACACTCAGCAAACACAGATTCTGGAAGGTTCTCCATGCTGCCATTTATTTTCTCCATCACACTCTCAGAATTCTTTCCTTTAGGTTGACCTGATAATCTCCTATGTCAAGGACACATGAAGAATCAAATTCACATTCAGATTCTTATTTTCAGTGGGGAGGTCACGGGCTACAGCTCAGGGCAGCATGGAGGTGACAGGATGGAGAGTTTCCTTACTGCCTGGGCTGAACCAGGAAGGCTGTCTGTGGAAGGGAGCAGGGACAGGGTCCTGGTTGACGGGGCAGGACTGGGTTCCCTGGTTCTTCTTATTGTGTACACAGGAAGAACCAGAAACCTTCAGACATTTCTTACTAAAGAGAAATTATTGTTTCTTAGGTCAGAACTAAGCAGTCCCATGAGACTGCTGTTCCAAGATAAAGAACAAGAGTCACAAAGTCAACATAAAGACATAAAGGCCACCACTCACCAAAGGGTCACATCTGAGAGAACCTGGAACCCAGTCCTCTCCTTGCTTTGACCTTAATCCCAGGTGTTGACTGAGGTTTCTGTCCTGCCCAAGTCCCGCAGTCATTAAGTCCCAAAGAAATCACACAGAGGTCTACATTAGTTATAAACTGATTGGCCCAGTATCTCAGGCTCTTCTTATTAACTAATTCTTATAACTTATATTAGCCCATAATTCTTGTATACATTGGCCACATGGCTTGGTACCTTTTTCGGCAAGGCAGTCACATCTTGTGTCCTCTGTGTCTGGGTAACAACTACAGACTGCAGAATCCTCTTCCCAGAATTCTCCTGTTCTCATTGCCCCACCTCTACTTCCTGTCTGGCTACCAGCCAATCAGCAGTTTATTAAACAAGTACAAGAAACAAATGTTTACAGGGTAAAACCATTGTCCCACAGCACCCAGGCCCCAGGGATCATCTTTTCAAGCTTCCAGAGACAAGTCAGAGCTTTGGACATTGTCCCTGCCTGCAGCAGAAGAAATAACCAGGCACAGTCAGGAGACTGACAGATGGGCTGGAGGAGAAACAGTCAGCTCAGTCTCCACTCAAGTGCCTTGGGGACTCGGGGATGATTCTTCTTCCCTGACATACTGAGATGATGCAGGAGCATAGCCTTTTTTCCCACCTGTGAGAGGAAAAGCTGTGAGAATCCAGGGAAGCCCTGGTCCCTAGAGAGTTTCCAGAATTGTGACTGCAGACCAGAGGAGGCTCAGGAGGCACAAGGAAGGAGGTGTGCAGGGAATGAACTAATGCCAGTCTGGAGGTCTGTCCTCAGCAGGAACCTTCCCCTCTAGCCTCTGACCTCTGAGAATCATATGCCCATCCCTTCCATCGTCAGGGTTATGGAATGTTCCTCCATTTTCAAAGCACTTTATAGTAGGTGATTCTCAGCATACAGATCCAGAGATGGCATGGTTGTGCACATGACGCGCGCGTGTGTGTGTGTGTGTGTAAGACAGAGATGCATTCATGCTACAGCAGGTGTGTGTGTTGATCGGAGGAGTCTGTTCCTTCCTCCCACTTTTACATGGCTTTCGAGGGTTGAATTCAGTTCATCAGACATGCGTGTGTATATCTACTGAGACATCCTGCCAGCCCAGGAACTTTTTCTTAGTATCTAGAAGACAGCTTTGTTTGATAGGATTCACTATGCACCCTTCTTGAAGGTGCTAAATTAATATAACAACAAACAAAACAAAATAAAACCAAAACTAGACCCTGTCCCTTCCATACCTGTGTTCTTCCTCATCCACATCATCATACATCCAATGACAAAACCTAAGACCACAGCTCCAAGCACAGCACCAGCAATGGTCCTGATGGGGATGGTGGACTGAGGAGGCTCCAGGAGGGGAGGAAATGCAAGAGAAGGTGAGGGTCATGGCTGGAGCTATGCCCTGGGTCTGCAGAAGGCTCCAGCTTTCCCTGACCCCAGCTCTGCACCCACTCCCTCCTTACCCCATCTCAGGGTGAGGGCCTTAGGCAGCCCCTCATGGTACACATGGCATGTGTATTTGTCCTCCTCCCCAGAAGGCACCACCAGAGATGCCCACTTCTGGAAGGTTCCATCCCCAGAAGGTCTGGTCTCCACCAGCTCCATGTCCTGTGTCTGTTCCTCTTCATCTCTCTTCCAGGTCACGGTAGAAGCCCAGGGCCCAACACCTCAGGGTGACATCATCTTGAGATCTGGGGTGATGGGTCACGTGCCTCTGGAGGGTTTGAGGAGAAGAGGTGGAAATGTCAGGTGTTTTACATTCTTCAGCAGGGTCCATGAGACCTTCCTGAGAAGGGTCAGAAATGGGGTGAGGGAGGGGTTAAATACCCTGAAGCTTAGACACAAGGTTCTGGATAATCTCATCTTTGGAAAATTCTAGATAGGGATGAAAGAGCCTAGGGACAGAGGGCTCAAGGTGTCACATCAGGAAAAGGGACTTCTGTTCTGACTGGGTGGGGCTGAGGGATTCAGCCTCACTGAAGACTCGAGAGACCTTGGGTGTGGGCAGAGAACTCGGCTCGTGGAAGGCTACGGCCCACAGGACAGCAGACTGAAAGTCAACTGCCTTGGTCATTTTAGAACCTTCTCTCCTGTCTGGAGACACACTCTGAATTATCCTGAGAGAAGGGTGAGCCCTGGGAGAGTCAGTCCCTGCTAAGGGCAAGGACACCAAACAGAACTTTCCACTTCCTATAAGTGAGAGACGGGACAGGTGGATGTGATGTCAGAAGGAGAGACACCCAGAGTTTCCTCTAAAGCCAGGAAGGAGACAAGGGAGTAGACTCTCCACCATCCTATCTGACACAGTGATGATTTATATAAGCTATCAGAATTAGACGGAAGATAGGCACAAAGGGGTCAAAACAGGAAAGGAAGAAGTCCACTCTTTCCAAACAACATCATTCTTTCTTACAACACCCTATGTCGATCCCATAGACATTATCTGGGATCTAATAAACACTTATGGTTTTACACAAAAATCAATAGAAAAATGTAACATTCATTTATGCTATTTTAGGAGATGTACAACATTCGAAGTAACCACCAGGATGAAGTGTTTGGAGGTATACCTAACCAAAGAAATGAAAGAAGTCTGCAATGAAGACTTAAAGATATAGACACAGGACATCATGGAAAGACAAACCATGCTCCTGGACTGGCAGAGGTAATATTGTGAAAATGGCCATAACACCAAAATTAATCTAGAGATATAAGGCAATACTATCAAAACTCTGATATATTCCATAGGTGTAGATAAGAGGAAAAATCTGTATGGAGTGAAAAAGACCACAAACAGCCAATGCTCCTAAGGATTAAGGTCACTGCTGGAAGCCGGACATGGTGGAGCACTCCTTTAACCCCAGGACTTGTGAGGCAGAGGCAAGTGGATGTCTGTGTGTTCCAGGCCAGTCCTGCCTACAAAGCAAGTAGGACTGTAACACAGAGAAACCCTGTCTTGAAAACAAAACAAAGAAAAGAGCCCTGCTGGAGGTGTTACATCACCACCCTCAAATTATCCTGCAGAGCTACAGTGACAAAGACAGCCTGGAACTGGCATAAAACAGACAGGAAAATCAAAGGCCTAGGATAGAGATCCTGGACATAAAACGACAAAGCTATGCAGGCTTAATTTTAGACAAAGAATGCAAAACACAGACTGGAAAAAGAGCCCATTCTACGCACGATGCTGCAACACTCTTTTCCTGCCTGAGAAGATGAATTTAGATTCTCACCTTTCACCTGTACAAAAGTAAACTTGAAAAAGAGCAGAAAGTTTTATTAAGTTCAAGACTTGAAACACCCAAAGTTCAAGAAGACAGCCTAGGGGAAGCCCTTCCAGATACTGGGGTAGGCAAGAACTTAGGATAGAACAGCAATACCACAGGAGCTAATGAGGCCACGCATCAGCATGGAAACAAAGTCTCTCCACAGCACAGGACACAATTGGCAGAGGGAACAGAAACCAGAATAGGAGAAACCTGCACCAGCTCCACAGCAGACAGGGATTAGAGCCCTCCAGTTACAGAGAACTGCGGAAGTAAACGCCAAGGAACTAACATTGTCAATCAACCAATGGTCAAGAGAATTGAACAGACAATTATCTTAATAAAAGAAAATAATCTCAAATGGCCACTAGCTATTTACTGTGCTCAGTATCTCTAGCCTCATGAAAATGCAGATTAAACTCCTGGAGTTTAAAGGGGCTGGAGAGTTGGCTCAGAGGTGAAGGGCACTTGATGCTCTGCAGAGGACCTGGGTTAGATGCACTGTGTGTAACTCCAGCCCCAGGGACCTGACACCCTCTTCTGACCCCAGACACCAGGCACACACGTGGTGCACATGCACACATGCAGGCAAAACCCTCAGCCACATGAAAGAATGAAACAAAAATGATAAAACTGAGTAGAGACAGCACTTCACCCCAGTCAGAATGGTTCTCACTAAGAAATCTGACAGCAAATGTTGGAGAGAACATGGGGAGAGAGGAGTCCTTACTCACGCCTCTGTGTGTGTGTGTGCGCGCACACACACACACAAATTAATACTGTCTTTGTGGAAATCATTTTGCACATTTCTTAAAAAAAATTGAAGCTAGAACTACCGTATGACCCAAATATTTTATTCCTGGGCAGAAGTCCACACCCTACTGGTGAGATATTTACACCCCATGGTTATTGTTGTTTTCTCACTAGAGTGAAGAATTGGATTTAATCCATCAATGGATGAGAAGATAATGGGCATTTGGAATCCATATACAATGGAATACTGTGTGGCTGTAAACAATGTAATCACAAAATACTCAGGAAAATGGATGGACTTAGCATATATAATATTAAGCGAGGTCTTAAGAAGAAAAACTACATTGTTTCTCCTCATACGTGGGATATAGTCAACAATATATGGACTAGGTCATCTTCAAACACTTCAGAGATCTACAGACTATGGTATTTAAGATGTTTTAATAACCTAGGTTCTTCTTATTCATGGCAATGAGACATGTCTGTTCCTAGCAGCACCAATCTACTTCAGAGAAGATAATGGGTATTGAAGAAACTCCACATGGAGGTTACTTTCTATGTGGGAAAAGTAAGCCACTGGGCAAGAAAATGCTCCTGCCTCGACTGCTGACATCATGCTGTCCTAATCTGACAAGCAGCACACAAAATATCCTGCTTCACAGAATAGTCTGTCAGATATGGTAGGCCTGTAGGCTGAAGACAGAAGCCCCAACGTTGCAGAGGAACATTGGGTGACTGTCCATGTACCCAGCTGTTTCCGTCATTAGTCACAGTTTTTGGAAGTCGCTTGCTCACACTTTCCTGCTTACTCAGTTAATATTATTTCCTTTTTGGGTCTCTGAGGGAGTGGAAGACTAGATAGTTATAGTTTTCCTTGTTTACCAGACACAGAAAGCAAGTTATAATAGAAAGGAAATTAGGTACAAGACTTTGGACTCACCAAGATAGAGATATGGAGTATTTTCTCTGAATTTGTCAAATGCAAATGGACTAGACATTGTTGATGTGTTTATCACCTGTATATATTGCATATAGTTTTTGCACTTATTGTATGTAGCTTTTCTTATATTAGTCATAGTTTTTTATTTTAAACAAAAGGAAAATGTAGTAGCATTTGATTTTTACTTTAATAAATAAAGCTTGCCTGTAGATCAGAGAGTAAAACAGCCCCACTGGTTAGCCTTACTACCAGGCAGTGGTAACACACACCTTTAATCCCAGTAGTCATACTAGTTCCCATAGCAACCAGGCAGTGCCTTCCCTTAATCCCAGTGATGCACACCTTTAACCACAGCCCTAGAGAGGATTACAAAATGGGAGGAAACTGCTCTCAGACACAGTCTCATTCTAAGATTCCTGGAGGCAGGATCACCATTTTGGACTGAGGTTTAGGTAAGAGCCAGTGGCTGGCTGCTCCCAGAGCCTCTTCCTGTCCCACCAGATGCAGAGCAAAGTGAACACAGAGTCTGGAAGGGTCTCCATGCTGCTTTTTATTTCCTCCACAAACTCTATCTCAATTCTTTAATTTACCCGCCAATCAACCTTTGAGATCAAGGACGTGAACAATCAAGTTCACATTCAGATTCATATTTTCAGTGGGGAAGTCAGGGCTACAGCTCAGGACAGCATGGAGGAGACAGGATGGAGATGTCCCTGCCCGTACTGGGAATAGGAAGGTTGGCTGTGGAAGAGAACAGGGCAGTACAGGGCAGGGATTTGGTGTGCAGGGGTGGGCTGGGCTCCCCAGTTCTTCACATTGAGCCCATAGGATCACAGGGAACATCAGACACTATTGCTGAGAGTGAACTGAGAGGCTCTGGATGTCATAGTAGAGACCTGAACACATCGTTTGTCACTCCATCCACACCAGGCAGCTGTCTTCATGCTACAGAACAAGAGTCATGAGCAATCACTGTGAAGACAACATCCCAACAACCCACCACTCACTCTAAGGTGATTTGAGAGTCCCTAGAAACCAGTCATGTCCATTCTGCCCCTCCCCAAGTCAGTCCCAGAATGTCACCTTTACAATCTGGGAGAAACACATCAGAGCTCTGGGCACTGTCTCTGCCTAGAGTGAAATTATGTATATGTTAATGGAAAGGTAACAACAGGAACCATATTTTGCTGGAGGAGCTATTATGGATTGCCAGAGCTCCTCAAATAATTCAGCTTCAACCCAAAGGCTTCAGGGACAATCCTGTTCCTCACACTTACCTGGAGCTGGAGCATAGTTCCCTCCTCTTCCACCTGTGAGAAGAAAAGCTGTGAGAGACCAGGGAAGATCCCAACCCTAGGAAGTTTCCAGAACTGACAGAAGACCCAGGTTAGAGACAGGAGCACTGAGGGGTGTGGATGAGTTTCCCATTAATGAGGCAGAGCACACTTCTAAAAGGGACAGAGAGAGAACTCAGACCCTGCCCTTTCCTACCTGTGTTTCTCCTCCTCTTCCTCACAACAGCCACCACGGCGCCAATGATCACAGCTCCAAGGAGAACCAGACCAACAATGACTGCTATGATGGGGACCATGGACTGAGGAGGCTCTGGGAAGGGAAGGGGAGGAAGGGAGGTGAGGGTCATGACCCCAGTTCTCAACCCTGACCCTGCTCAGGGTCTGTAGAAGGTTCCTGCTTTCTCTGACCCCAGTTCTGCACCCACTCCCTCCTTACCCCATTTCAGGGTGAGGGGCTCAGGCAGCCCCTCATGGTACACATGGCATGTGTATTTGTGCTCCTCCCCAGAAGGCACCACCAGAGATGCCCACTTCTGGAAGGTTCCATCCCCAGAAGGTCTGGTCTCCACCAGCTCCATGTCCTGAGTCTGTTCCTCCTCCTCCCTCTGCCAGGTCAGGGTGATGAAGGCAGGATAGAAGCCCAGGGCCCAGCACCTCAGGGTGACATCACCTTTAGACCCAGGATGATGGGTCACATGTGCCTTTGGGGGATCTGTGTGGAAGATTTAAGAGATCCCACAATTAATAAGATAAACTGAAATCTACAAAGACAAGATAAATCAATGATCACACTGAACTATGTGTTTGTTTGAGCACTTCTGTCATCACACTAGTGACCTGCAGGTAGAGCTGGTTCCCCCATCACAGAACTGCACATTTCCCTGGGGGACCCAGAAACTAGGGGGAAATCTACATGAGCTGTCAAGTCAACATGGTCTTCCCTATGTGATGTTCTGTAGCATAAGTGAAGGAATAGGAAATAATTTATATATTGTTTAAATTCATGTCAAAATAAGAAATTAGGGGCATGCACTACATGACGGTGCCACCATTGAGACACAACCACTGTGGCCATCTTGCTGTCCAGCATTAACTGTCCATCCCAGTGAACAGCCATCACCACAGTGAGCAGCAGAAATGTGGTGAACCTCTGACAGTCAGAGAAAATGACTCCCCAGTCCCTGCCTCTGGGAGACAAGATACCAGGTATTCTTCATCCAGGATCCCTGGAAGTGGAGGGCAGAGGGAGGAGTTGCCCGCAGCCCCTGCACCTGCGCGCAGCAGTGTGATCTTCCCGTTCTCCAGATATCTGTGCAGAGACTCCACGCACTCTCCCTCCAGGTAGGCCCTGCTGATCTCCCCAGCACCAGCCTGCTCCCACTTGCGCCGGGTGATCTGCGCCGCCGTGTCCGCAGCCGTCCAGGTCATCAGGTCGTCGTTCAGGGTGATGTAATCGTGGCCGTCGTAGGCGTGCTGACTGTACCCGCGGTGGAGGCGCCCGTCCGACCCCACCTCACAGCCGTACATCTCCTGGATGGTGTGAGAGCCTGCGGGGACCCCGCGGTCAGCCCCGCCCACCTGCCCCACCCCCGTCACCAGCGGACTTGAAACTGAAAGGGAAACCGGGTGCGGTCCCCGTTCTCCTCCCGAACCTCGGACCTGGGACCCGGGGCGACTCCGGCCCCTGCGTAGGGACTCGGAGGGGTCGTGACCTCCGTCCGCGGTCACTCACCGCCCTCGCTCTGGTTGTAGTAGCCGAGCAGGGTCCTCAGGTTCACTCGGAAAGCCTGCTCGCGGTTCTTGGTTCTTTGTGTGCTCAGCTCCCAATACTCCGGCCCCTCCTGCTCCATCCATGGCGCCCGGGGCTCCTTCCTTGGAGTCTCCGCGTCGCTGTCGTAGCGCACGAACTGCGTGTCGTCCACGTAGCCGACTTCCACATACCGGGGCTCCCCGAGGCCGGGCCGGGACACGATGGTGTAGAAATAACGCATGGAGTGAGAGCCTGGGGGCGGCGCGCGGTGAGACCCCGACTCTGCTCCCGGGACCCAGGGCAGGAGCGCGGGCCGGGAGGGGAGCAGGGCGCGGGGCTCGGGACGCGGGTGGAGAAGGGGCGGGAGGGTCCGGCTGGGCCACGCGAGGACGCGGCTTCCCCGGTGCCGCCCCCGCCCTCCCCGCAGAGCCCGTTTCCCTCCCGACCCCGCACTCACCCGCGCGGGTTTGGGTCTGGGCCAGGACGGCCGCCAGCAGCAGGAGCAGCGTGCGCAGCGCCATCGCCCCCATCTCGGATCTGGGGCGACTCTGAGTTCCGCGGACTCCGTGGACTTTATAACAGGTGATCTGGTCGACGCTGGTTGTTTCTCCGGGATCTCGCCACCCAGTGGAGATGAGAACAGCTCAGTTGTCATCAGTGTCTGGACAAAAGGACCTGACACTGTAGGAGCCAGTCATGATATGCTAAATAGAAAGAGACCACCCAAAGAAGTTCTTTACTTCCGACCATTATCACTGCCAGTGTAGGACTCAGCCATCGCTAAGTTTAATGGAGGCTTGAGTCTCAGTAGTTTACCCTGAAGCAATACCTGGGGGCTCTTACATATGGGACTTGGTCTCTTTGTTGGTTTTTTTGGGTTTGTGGATCTGGGCATAACATTTGGGGGCTCGTCCCGGATTCCCCAAGCGCACCGGAACTACCACCCTTAGAGTCTTCAACAGGTCCGTTGGTTTTCTGTGTTTTGTTTCATGTCTCATGTCTGTGTCTCATGTCTTTCTGTGAGCGGGCCCAGGAACTGTAAGAGCCTGTAGACGATCTAGGCAGAAGAGCACAAAGATCACTGGCAGGGCACCTGGAGTCTCAGTTCTGTTGGGACTTATGCGGGATGTGCCTCTCAGTTCAGTAGAGAGACATGCGGGATGCTACCAATGTCCATTCTGTAGATAGACTGGCGGGTTGCACCCGCAAAACAGCTTGAGGCTGACGTCTTTGGTTTGATTTGGCACCAAGAGGATTCATCTGTCCAGTCCTGTGTGCCTAAGTGTTGTTCTGTTTTTACTTGACTTAAACTGACGCTGACGACGTGGGAAAGACTCAAATCATGACTTCTTTGAACTTGATATTGGGATCACTAACAGGACTTTGAGATAGAGCCATAAACATAGGGGTATAGTTTCCTAAAAGGGATAGGACAAATAACCTCCACCCGCCACCTTAAACATTTCATGAAAAAGTCAGCCGTGGCCTGTAGTGCAGGGGCAACACGGGCAGGGCAGCGTGTTTGTATGGATGGGTGGCTGGGCTATGCAGCCTTGTTGTTACAATGTAGCAAGCCTGCCAGCCACAGCTGTAGGGGGTGGATGTGCCCCAATAGGGTTTCAAACACTGAACAGAGAATCTGGGGTTAATTGCTGTGGCTGGAGAGATGAACAGTCTTTTCCCCCATGCTGCACACCACCCTGCCCCCTCCCACTCTGGTGGATGAGTTCCCTCCACCTGCCCTGAGGGCTGCGAGCTTCAACTTCTGGTTAAACCTGACCAAGGTTTGTCTCCATGGGTCAAGGATTCCAGCTACAGGTGTTGAGCTGCAGTGGCCCTGTTGTAACACTGTAGCCAGACTTCCCTCCACCAGAGCTGCTTTAGTCATTCAGATCCAATGTGTTATAAATATCTATCATCATTTAGAGGGGCCTGTTACAAATTATTATTCATTAGGGTAAGGAAAAAAACTACAGTCAGTCTCAAATGTTTAACACTGGTATAGGATTTTATGTGATGTAAAGTTATTTTGTTATAGTATATGCATGTTTCTGTTCTTGTTTAAAATATTGTAGCCATACAATATATTATATAACTACTGAGGGAAACCACAAGAAAGATTTTGGTAAGAGTTTTTATGTTGTCTGGAAAGCGAGGGAGAAAGCAGAAGACTGAAAGAATGAAGAGAGGAAAATGGATTGAAGGTTTATAAAAAGTTATAGAAGGTCAGAAGGGGGTGTAAGCTATGTTTGCTGTGGTTTCTCATACCTGCAAATACTGAATGTGCTTGTTCTGTTGAAAAGTTTGTCTCTGTAGGTTTTCTTGCAAGCGTGGAGCTGAGACAGAAATGGTTTGGCTATTTTCACTGTCTCTGCCACCCATCACTGCTGTGGCCACATTTATCACTGAACTCTGGCTACTGAATTTGGGTTAGCAGAAATTCAGATGATTTTTTTTGGTATAGATAATGTTAAAACTGTCTTGTTTATGTGAACATTCTGTAGCTTCAGATTTATAAGTTTATTTTTTCAGATACGGTCAAAAATCTCTTAAAATAAAAAAACTAGTTAAAAGTAAATTAGTAACACTGGGAATTGATAACTTAAAATCTTTGCATGAGGTTTTAAAAGAAACCATAAGGCATGATTCCATTTTAAATTTTGCATTGCCATTTTGCTAGAGTTAAAAAGAAATGGATGCCACATGATTTCACTGCCATCTTGATTAAAGGTGACCATGTGGAGTGGCTCTAACAAATCTCCAAGATAGTTTGGATTGGGATAGATTTTTTTCATGATGTCTCATGTCCTGTTCTAAAAACAAGGTTTAAAAAATACATATGTAAGATTTAGAGTATTAAAGCTGCACCTTAATATTTTATACTCAGAAATGTCCCTTGCTCTGCCAGCCAGATTTTGTTCATTTAAGTCACCCAGGTGATAATGGGTATAAAGACAGAAAGGGATCATAGGAAACAGCTGAGGTTTACAAATGTATGGCAGGACTAGAGTCCCAAAGGATGTGCAGAATGGACCTTAACAGTCTTAGAAATGCCAGTGTCAGGGGACAGTCACCAGAAGTACCAGCTACAGTGAAATGGAGCAGGCTGAGATCTAAAAGACAGGCTATGTATATGCTGTTGAGGATGGGACCAAAGAAGTACTTTATTTTTGATATTGCAGAAAGACATTTAAGAGATTTTATTTTTTTCAGAAAAAATTTTTTAAATAAATTTATAAGACATCTGTGCTTATAAAATGTTTTGTATTGTTAATATTTGAACTTAAAATGAAAAGACTAAAAATTAGGGTCAGAGCCATAAGCACCAAAAGCTAACCAGAAATGGAAATGTTCATTTCTTGTGATCCAGAAGACAGTGACCTAAGCAGTTTGATAGAGGACTTGGAACAGCATCCAAGCCTATGAATCTCAATTGTTTGGAGGCTGGACAGGGGTAGTCTAGGACCACCTGCATGTCACACGTTTGGATTAAGATTCACAACACAGGCAAAACTGCAGTTGTAAAATAACAATGGGAAAAAATCTGTAATGGGGGGATCGGATCACTATAACATGGAAAACTATATTAAAAGGTCAAAGCATTAAAAATATTAACTTATAAAATAAAATTTAAATATTTATATATGTTAAAAATTTATATATGTTAAAAATATTAACATATAAAATGTATCCCTTGTTCAAGGTCTATTCAGGCTAAAAATTTGTGTTTAGCCTCCTTGTCTTTGTTAACTTTGTTGGATTTAAGCTCTTTGGATAAACTGAGTCATGAATTTTTATATTGATATTAAGAGATTTGCACCTTTTTTTGGGAAAGGAATATTGTTTCTATGTCAATCACTCTGGGGTAATTAGAGATTCAATGGCCTTGTTAAGAAAATGGATTAATGATAAAGAACAATGCTCACACAAAAGTTAGATGGTGTGAAAACTTGTTCAACTGGTCTCCGTGGTAAACCACCTTGCTTTCAGCTCTTGGTTGCCTTATCAACAGACTAATGGCTTTTGTTTGAGAATGAGCCAATACTGTTCAACTGATGGTACTGAGGTCCCAGTATCACCCCTTGAACCCCTGGACAGACATGGCCCATGATTGAGTACATGGGTACTTGTGATGGGGGAAAAATGTAGGGCCCAGGGCATCTTTCCCAGGGCAACTTGGTACACACCTGCCAAGATGGGTTCTACAGATCAGCAGGAAGGTAGACCTGAGTCTCAGTTTGCCCTAGGGCAATGCTAGCTCTTAGACTCCCTCCTGCTCCCATTTCACCCTGGAACCTTTTCCAAGCCTTCACAGGAGCCAGCATTAACAACTACATACAAACTTGGTCTGTTTTTACCCTCGGAATGAGTAGCTTCAATTCAAAATCATTACACAGACAGCCTTCACGCCAGCACCTCCCGCCATCCCACACTGCAGACACAGCCAGAATCCAGGGCACAGCGCTGAGCTGGTGGAGCTGACAAGCCATGGGGACCCCGTGGAGGAGCGGCCTTACCATCAGCACACCCAGCATCATGTCGTAGTTGTTGATCAGAAACACAAGCTGCTCCTTCCTGGAGAACTTCGCAGCCACTCGGAGGACAAAATTCTCCACCTCCACGTGCAAAAGCCCAACAGAGGTGGCAAATGAGAAAGCCAGACCACAGGGCTCTCCCCATGCTGGGAAGTCTGTGTGCCAGCCCCACCTGTAGCTGTCCCAGCAGCTGCAGGGTGCATTCCTTGGGGATGGGCTGGTTGATGCTGACCAGTGCAGAGGAGAACTCAGCATAGCAGCCTGTTATCTAGGACCAAGGACGGAAGACTCCCATCAGTCTGCCTGGCAGACACAACCTCCCAGCTGCCCCTATTGCTCCTGTCCTCAGTCCCTCCTCCGCAGTGGCCAAACCACTAAGTGTGACCACAGGACTTCCTTGTTACCATCACCTGCCCTCACATAGTGGGGCCGAGTGTCCAGCTCCCCGAGGTGCTGGGGATTGGTGCTGTGGATACTCTGGACATTCATCTCCAGGATCAGCTCAAACCAAGGCCACAGCAAGGCAAGCACCTGCTCCCAGTACCTGCAGGCTTAATCAGAATCAAAGGTCAACTGGCTAGGGATGCTGGCAGGCTGTGGGTGCACAGCACCCTTCAGGGGAATGGTGACTGGGGTGCAGGGGTGCATGTCTGCATGACACCAATGCTTCCTCTAAACACACACGGGAATAAGGGTGTAGCATATCAGGTGAGGAATAGCCATGGTCAGGATGGAGTTGCCTGTGTATGACAAAAAGCTGAAGTCTATAGGAACCCAGGACCAGAGTGCTATTGTAGGAGGGGCCACTTGTTGGTTCCTGGCCACTTAGCCCCAAAATAACCACACAGAAACTGTATTAATTAAATCACTGCTTGGCCCTTTAGGCTAACACATATTAATTTAACCCATTTCTATTAATCTGTGTATTACCATGAGGCTGTGGCTTACCAGGTAAAACTCCCAGAGTCTGTCTCTTGCAGAGGCTCCATGGCCTCTCTCTGACGTCACCCTTCTTTCTCCCAGCATTCAGCTTAGTTTTCCCAGCCTCGCTCTGTTCCTCTATAGCTCTACTATAGGCCCAAGTTCTTTTATTTAGCAATGGTAATCACAGCACACAGAGGGAAATCCCACATCAAAGCGCAGCCAACTCTACAGAGCAGGAACATCCCTTTTGGCTGCAATGTTGTGGAGTCAGAGAACAATGTGGATGCAGAGAAAAATGGCAATGGCGTTGTAGCAGTCGGCCAGGTAGGACTCCAGGTGTTTCTGTGGTACAGCAACAGGCAGACAATCGGATGTCAGTTTGTTGTTCAGGTGGCTATGAGCAAATGGTGGTACATTTCTGGGGGACAAGGTGCTGTGTAGTAAATAGGGGAGTGGTGGTCCCATTCCCAGTGCTCGGCTAGCTTCCCTGAAATAATTACATAGAAACTGTATTCATTAAAATACTGTCTGGCCCATTATATCTAGTCTCTTCTTGGCTAACTCTCACATCTTGTTTTAACCCATATCTAGTAATCTGTGTATCACCACAGGGTCGTGGCTTACCAGGTAGATTCTAAGTCTCGGGCAGGAGCTTCATGGCGTCGGCTCTCTGTCTCTCTTCTTCTTTCCAGCATTCTGTTCTCTTTTCTTCACCTATCTAAGTCCTGCCCTATCAAAAGGCCAAGGCACCTTCTTTATTTAACCAATGAAAGCAACACAAATGTAGAAGGACCTCCTACACCATTTCCCAAAAAAAGGACAGACAGGCAGATGCCATGGTTTTCTTCCCAGAGATGGACACTGGTTAGACTCATAATGGTAAGCCACAGTCAAGTGGTGATACACATTAATGGAGATGGGTTAAATTAACATGTGAAAGTTAGCCAATAAGGGACTGGAGATAATGGACCAGACAGAGAAAAGGGTGGGATCCAACACTGACCCCATGGATATGGGAACTCAGCATATCTCAGGAATGAGAGCTCAGAAGACCCGCCTACCTGACCTCCAAGGAGAGAGGAACGCCCTGAACAGTCACTGAAAAGTGGGCACCGCACACAAGGAAAGCCCTCCCCACAGCTGCTGCTGCCCCCACATCCACTTCAGCTGCTGCCTCACAATTGATACCGCCATGGTCAGTCTCCCTCTGTGTGCATCTAGGTCCTTGGCTCCTAACCCCCAATCACAGCAGGCTGGTGCCCCAAAGTCCACTCTGACACCTTAGGGGATTGATCCCGGTCATGGAAGGGTAGCTTCTCCATAATCTCTACTCTCCACGCTGGACAGTATGGGGTACCAAGTTGGGGGCCTCAAGTTCAGTGGGGAGATGACAGCACCTCGGGTGCCCAGGGTGAAGATGGTGTTCCTGCTTCAGAGGCATGGCTTTGAGAAGAATCATGAGTAGCATCAGAGTCAGAAAATCACTGAGACTGACCACACTATGTCCACTGGGACATGACCCGGGTGGTCAAGTGTCCTAGAATGCTAAATATGACATGGACACCTGTCTTAGTTAGGGTTTCAGTTGCTGTGAAGAGATATAATATCCAAGGCAAGTCTTATAAGGGAAAACATTTGACTGGGTGCCACACCAACTCCAGTGTCGTCTGTGTGACATGATATATGTCATTATGCCAGATGGGAGCTACGTGTCCTATGGGACTAGGCTTCCTGGAGGTCAATGGCAGACAACCCGGTATTGGCCGCCGTTGAGGCATGGACAGGTTTCTCGATTAGCTGGCTATGCAGGATATGGGCTTTGTACAATCTCTTTTTATAATAATGATATTCTTTATATCTACAAGACAAGGATTATCTCTTCAGGAACAGCTCTGGGATAGGGAAGCACAGTATGGGAATGTATAAGACTAAAGCAGAACCCTTGTCCTACACGGGGGTGTATGACGAGCAAGGGAATAGATGCGTTAATGTTGATGGACAAAGAGTATTATATTATACTTTGAATTTTATGGATAGGCTTGCTAGATTCCAGCCCCCATGGTTTCTGCTGCATAAGAAGGTACAAAAAAGTATATTTCAACAGGTGCAGAGAGCTGTTAAGCATATTTGGTCACTAGATGAGATAAAGAAAGGGTTAGAAAGAGGAGCTTGGGGAGGCCCATGATAGCGATAATGAAACAGAAGCTTTCTATTCCTAGATAAGATGAAACCACTTGTCTGAGGTTTACGTTCCCAGGGACAAGAGTTCATCTTCAAAGGATGTTTTATGTCTAACACCTGTTCCTGATAATATGCTCTTCTTAGAAATCACCCATGTGACTAAAAGAAGCTTTCATACTGTGCCAATTTATAATACATGACCTTCTAGTTTGTTGTTTGAATACTATATAATGAAAACATGAATTCAGTTTCCAAGCAGATTCCAAGCACTCTCTCGTGTGTTGTGTCTGTCTGTCATCGCCGACCTCGTGCCTTCCTGAGTACCAAGACCCTGCTTCTCCCACGGTCTAGGTGGCTTCACTGAGCCGGTCCATGGCAACTGGGGGAAGGGCCTACAGTTCAGAGATTTAGTCCATTATCATCATGGTGTGACATGGTGACATGCAAGCAGATAGTGTTGGAGAAGGAGCTGAGAGTCCTAAATTTTGATAGGAAAACAACAGGAAGTGATCTCTCTCACTGGGCAAGGCTTGAGCACAGGAGAACTCAAAGCCTATTGCCATAGTGACACAGTTCCTCCAACAAGGCCACACCCACTCCAACAAAACCACACCTCCTCACAGTGCCATTTGGGGACATTTTCTTCCAAACCACCAGAACACTCCTTCCAGAACCAGGGCCTTGCCTCCCCGGACACCTCTAATGGCCTCAGGGAGTCTTCAGACCCTCTGAATCCAGTGAAAAGCTGTCAGAATGATGTGCGCCTCTGGGAGCGGAAAATCTCACATTTATCTTTATATGAAACGTGCTCTGTTAGCAGAGATGAGGGCTGTCTTAACAACACAACCTATAACAGTGTCCTGAGGAAAAGCCACCTCTCTGATGAAAGCTATGGGTGGCGACCTGGACAGGGCCTAGGTGCCTTGCATCAGGGCCGGACATCACCTTTAACACCTGTTGACCAAGTTACTTGTCTTCCAGAGGACCGTACTGGGCTGGGACAATTTTAGTGCAGGTCATTGTCCCGCCGCCCACACCCATACCTATCACATGGTTGTCAGATGACCCCATATGGGTGGAACAGTGGCCCCTAACTGAAGAAAAATTGCAGGCAGCCCATGCTTTAGTACAAGAACAATTACTCACTGGGCATTTAGTGCCATCCACGTCCCTCTGGAATACTCCTATTTTTGTAATAAAGAAAAAAATCTGGTAAATGGAGGTTGCTTCAGGACCTTCATACAGTAAATAGAACCATGCAAATTATGGGGCCGCTGCAGCAAGGGCTCCACTCTCCTGTAGCTATCCCCAAAGATTGTCATCTCATTGTAGTTGATCTAAAGGATTGCTTCTTTCCTAATCCTGATGATTGCTTTTGATTTGCTTCAGCCTACCTTCTATTAATTTTAAAGAACCTGCATTACGCTTCCATTGGGTCGCATTACCCCAGGGCATGTCAAATAGTCTCACCATATGCCAATCTTATGTGGCAGCAGCTCTACATCCCATCAATTGTTGCACTTACAGCAATATAATGATGATTGGACTTTATATTTATTAACAACTGATGCAATGATTGATAATCATTATCTCCAACATTCATTGTTAAATTTCTTTAAGAATCATCCTGTTATTTTTCCACAGATTCTAAAACCTAGGCTCCTGGTGGGAGCTCGAACAGTTTTTATGGACAGTTCCCCAAACGGAAATCCTGTGGTTTCTCAAGATCTGATATCCCAAACACCTGTTGGCAAAGTCTCTGCTCAGGCAGCTGAAACAACAGCCTGTATTCTCGGATTACAAATGTTTTCTGATGAACCAATTAATTTATATACTGATAGTATTTATTTGTCTCAAATTATTGCTCTCTTGGAGACCGCTCCTTATATTTCCCGTGTGTCCCATATACAGCAACAATTATGCTGCTTGCAACGTTTATTGTGGTCCAGATGGGATCCTCTTTTTGTGAGTCATATTAGAGGTCATACTCAATTACCTGGACCCCTGGCTGAGGGTAATCAGCTCACAGAAGCACATACCCAAATATTACTTGCCAGCCCAAAGAAAAGGCTTCTAAACTCCATAAGAAGTATCACCTTAATGCTCAGTTCCTGCAGCACCACACTGGTTGCTCTAAAGCCACTGCCTTACAAATTACCACCCAATGTTCGCTTGTGTCCCCTTTCATAATGCATCCATTGCAGGAGTTAACCCCCGTGGACTTAAGCTAAATGACATTCGGCAGATGGACGTAACCCACTTACCTTTGGCTGGAAAACTTAAATACATGCACGTTTCAGTAGATACTTGCTCTAAAGTAGTTATTGCTTCATTGCATAGTGGGGAGAAAATTAAGGATGTGATAGCTCATTGCCTGCTGGCTTTTGCTTATATGGGCTTACCTAATGTTATTAAAACAGATAATGGTCCTGCATATACTAGTGGAAAATTTCGAACCTTTTCTGTAGATAATGACATTAAACATATTATAGGTATTCCATACAAACTCACTGGACAAGCTATAGTAGAAAGAATGCATATGGTTATAAAACAGTATTTCACAAAAATAAATAGGGGGAAGTATATTCTCTCTCCCAGTACACAATTAGCTTCTATTTTATTTATTTTAAACTTTTTAACTGTGGATCATGAAGGCCACTTGGCCATAGGAATAAAAGTTCTCAGTCCTTGGGATGGGTACGATGGAAAGACCTTATTACAGGACAGTGGAAGGAGCCCACACCCCTGTTGGCAAGGGTGAGGGGGCTGTATGTGTTTTTCCCCCAGGTGAGGACAAGGTCAGAAAGAAATCATCAGGAGAGTGTGTTTCCCTTTCCTCCCTCACACAAAAAGGTGTCAGTACTTCAACTCTCTGAGTCCTCTTCAAGCCCTGTGAGTCACATACCTGAACCTAATAACCTGGGGCAGCAAGGTACAAACTATACATCCATTTCATTTAAGAGTCTCTGTTCTTTTTATTTATTCTTCTCTCATACAACACATCCAGACCACAGCCTCCCCTCCCTCCACCCCTCGCAGCCCCCACCCGTCTCCGCTCCCCCCAGAGCCACTGTTCCTCCATTTAAAGACTCTTGAGGATCTTAAGCTGTGCTCAGTGTGGACACACTGCTCCTTGTACATCACCTCTCCTTGATTCTGTCTCTGGGGAAGCTTCTGTTTCCTCTGATTGGAAGATCTTAGCAAAGCCTGTCTTGCTGGGGGTGAATATTTACTGTCGGGGGCTGATTATTCAGAGAGATGTATGTCGGGATCCAGTGGTAGCCTGGACCCTAAGTTATTTCTCTACCAGACCCCAACATAGACAGACTGTCTCTCTCTGGACCGGTGTGGAGGAGACAGGAATAAAGACACAACTCACATGGTTTCATCAGGAGGGAGATTCTTTCTCAGTGATATCCTGATATCATGATATCCTGAGTTCACATCTTGAAGAAAGTCCTCCGTTTATTATCCTCCAAACAGTCTTAATCCCATAACTTAACTGAGGGTGAAATACATTAGCTTTCTATCTCCTAGGTAACAGGTGAATGGCTTTCTGTCACGTCCACAACTACTTGTGTGCTGAGTATGCCAGCTGTCACGTAGGCTTGAATCAGCATCTCTATCAGGCATCCTCCAAATTACAAAGAAAGGAGCAACAACACCCTGACCCTTTGTTAGGGCAGTGACAGCCTGCCTGCAGGGCTGCGTGACCACCTCAGGTGGGGCCTGTGGCTTCAGAGCCTGGCTGCCACACCATATAGAAATATGGGCCTACAGATGTCAGGACCAAGCCATTGTAGGGGGAGGGATACAGGGATCTCCTGGGAAGGGGAAATAGAATAAATCTTATGGGTGGACTGGACATGGGTGGGGATGGGAGTGGGAGGGATCAGGTGGGGGATGAGGGATATAAGGAGAGACAGCTGGAAGTAGAGGCATTTGGGGAAGTGAGGTGGAGGTCTAGTGCAGTGGAAACCTCCTGGAATCTTAGTGTGACCCTAGTGAGGATTCCTAGAAATGGAGGATGCAGCGCCTGAACTGGAGCCTTCTATAACCAGGCAAGGCTCCCAGTGGTGGAACTAGGACACAAATCCATCCACAAAGCCTTTGACCTATAATTTGTCCTACCTGCAAGATATTCTGGGGCAATGGTGGCACAGGACATGTGGAAGTGGCCAACCACGGAGAGGTCTAACTTGAGGCTCATGTGACAAGAGGAAGCACTATTTAAACTAAACCTCAATCTTCAGATTTTACCAATAAAGACTCAGGAGTCAGAAGCTGGGGTGAACATCTGCTAGCTCAGAGAGGCCCAAGGAGCCACTAGCTGACCTTCCTATTAGCTGATGTCCCAGAAAAGAAATCTTCTCTTCTGCCATCCCAAACCAAAAAGGCTGTCAAACTCCAAGTCCCTCCCCACTACTTCCTGTGTGATTCTCTGTCTGTTTTTCTGACTCCCTCTTATTCTCTATGTTACTTCCTGTCAACTAGTTTCTGGCTCTGCTTATTGACCAAAGCTTGATTTTATTTATTTAACACAATGCCAGGGTTCACAGTGTGACCAACTATCCCACAACAGAGCCCAAAACAACTGACATTGCCCAGATGGCCATGATCTGGAGACTGGACAGTCCAGAGACCTGGTATCTGTGTCTTGTCCAATTACCATCAGAGAGTCCTCCTCTGGCATCAGATGAAGGCAGGTGCAGAGACCCACAGCCATACATTATGAAGAAAGGGAGTCTAAATTGGATGTCTCCATTCCATCTCTACCCTTGGAGCTTTGGGAACCCCACAGAATAGGGGAGAAAAGATTGTAGGAGTCAGGGAGGTTTGAGGAGATGAGGAGGACACAGCCCACTGAATCAACTGAGCAGGGCTCAAATGAGCTCACAGAGACTAAAGTGGGAAGCATGGAGCCTGCACGGGTCTGCACCTGGTCCTCTTGTGTATATGTCAGGGTTGTTAACTTGGTGTTTTTGTAGGACTCCAATCAACAGGAGTTGGGGTGTCCCTGACTCTTTTGTTTGCTCTTGGGACCCTTTTCTTCCTACTGGGTTGCCTCATTTGCCTTCAGTATGAGGATTTGTGCTTTGTCTTATTTTATCTCCTGACATCTTTGGTTGACATCTCTTGGAGGTATGCTTTTTTTCTGAAGAGAATGAAGGAGAAAAGGATTTGGGAGATAGTGGAGGTGTGGAGGGGGATGGGAGGAGTGGAGGGAGGGAAAACTGTGGTTGGGATGTATTGTACGACAGAAGAATCCTGCCCTCCTGCCCTCTAGGGAGCTCAGCCCTTCACAGCCCTCACTGGCCTTGGGGCCTTCTCCCTTGTCTGGCTTCCTCTGAAATGTGTGCTCTCTGGGGCAGCTCCTCCTCTGCAGCTTCTGAAATGAGAGATGTTGGAGTCCTTTCCTTGTCCCTGATGCCCCGTCCTCCTCTTGCAGGATATTTGGTCACACTGTGAACCCTGAACTATTTCCTGGAAAAACCTGTTTCTAGTTGTGGTGTGGCTCAGCCATAGCAAACACCTTTTCCCAAGAGCTTTCTGCTTGAATACTGCATTTTATTTTTGAGACAGGGTTTCTCTGTGTAGTTTTGAAGTCTGTTCTGGAACTAGCTCTTGTAGACCAGGCTGGCCTCGAACTCACAGAGATCTTCCTGACTCTGCCTTCCAAGTGCTGGGATTAAAGGTGTGTTCCACCACCACCTGACCTGAATATTATCAACTGGGTTAAAGAAACTCAATCCTATGTCATGAGGTGAAGTAAGCAACCAGTTCACGGGAAGTGAACATGGAATCATCAAGAAAAAATCATAGGGAGTAAGAGAGAATTAGAAGGATGGATAGAGAGATGAGCAGGAACTGGAAGGAAGGGACATGAAGTTGGGGGAGACTTGTTTGAGACAGAATAGGAGGAGAGGCTTCTGGGACATCTGCTGAAAAGGAAGGTCAGCGCGGTGCTGCTTTCTCTGCCTCTCTGAGCCAGCAGGCTTTCACCCCAGCATCTGGCTTCCGAGTCTTTATTGGTAAAATTGAACAATTGAGATTTTCTTAAAAATGTTTGGCACTCCAACATGTGGTTTGACCACACAGACAGAGAAGTCACGGCAGCTGCAGACAAACTGAGGTCCATGAGATTTGATAAGACACCAGGGAAGTCCTCAAGGAGCGAGCTAAGTAATATTAAAAGGAAAAATCTTTTACACATTGAGATAAGAAATATCATAACATAGGGCATTAGCTACTTTAGATGGCCTGAAAATAGAAGGAGAAAATGAAAAGATAAATGACTCAACTGAGATTGACATAATACTGATGACAATTAATGTCACTCTGGTAATTCATATTTTATCTTCTATAGTCATACCAGTGTTTTAGAGTCAAATATAAAAAGAGGTTTGATAATTGTACCAAATATAAAAAGTGGATTTATAAGATACAAACCTTATAAAGACTTATAAATGAAAATAAGAAAACTCTTCAGACCCAGCCAGAGGGATTTAGACAAGATCTTAGTATGCCACCTCATGATAAAACTGAAGAGGGGCGGCCCAAGATTGTTAGAAAACGAAGCTTAGTTTATCCAGTGACTACAAATAAAAAGCTACCTTCAGGCAATAGGCACTTACAAGGTTTTGCAGATGTTAAATGGAATCTTATAGAAATATTAGGTTTGAGGAGATTTAAGGAAGGGCTCATTTCAAGTGTATGCCATCATCCTGTGTGAAGCAGATGTTAAATTCATGGACAACTCAGAACACAATTATCCCCCAGCACTGGAAAGGTTTGGAGACAGCAGCACTGGAACCTGGTCCTCAGTTACAACGATGAACATGGTGGACAGAGGAAGCCAGGGCCCCAGAACAATGACATAGGGCAGAAGTGTTGATATTTCCCAAGATCAGTTTCTAGGTGAAGGCCAATGTACTGGGTTACAAAGGCAGCATGGATTTGATGCCCACACCTTGCCGCTGTGTCATTTAGCAAATGTTTGTGATAAGGTTGAAGAATTAGGAAAGAAGTCTGAGTCATTTACCATACAAGGCCCCAAAGAAGACTTCACTGACTTTTTGCAAAGATTGATTTCAGGTATAAATAAAGTAGAGTCAGATTCACAAGTCAGACAAATATTAATTTAATCTTTGGCTTTTAAAAAATGCTAATTCAGAATGCAAAAGGGTGATCAGGCCTTTAAAGGCAAGATAAGGATCAATAGATGAATGGATTAGAAATACAGCTGATACTGGATCTCATGTTTATGATGATATTTTGATAGGCAAAGTGATTTCTGTAATTTTAAGAAAAATCAAAATGTCAGGTGTTTTAATTGTGGTAAGCAAGGTCATCTGAAATGGAAGTATAGGCAAGACATTCCTAGAAACAATGTATTTTTTCTAGAGAGAATCCAAACAGAAGTTCCCAGTCTTCTGGAAAATGCAGAAGGTGTGGCAAAAGCCATCACTGGACTAATGAATGCAGATCAACATGAGACAAGCAAGGTAACCCTTTTCCATCAGGAAATGCCAAAGGGGACCTCTCGCAGCCTCCAGTGTTCAATTTGGTTCAATCATACCCAGTCAGCATTGGAGAAACTTATCCACAGAGCAATTAAAAGACTCAATGCCTGTTTGTTAAAAACAGCACTGCTCTGGATGTGATCAAGGACAGAACAGCCTCAGTAGAAAAAACAAAAATTCAGGAGAGACAAGAAAACAAGTATTTTGGGCAAATGCTATAAATGACCAGAGATGAAAGCTAACATACAGATAAATGGCCTTGAGATGGAAGGTTTACTGGACACAGGTGCATATGGAACAACAATTTCACCAAAATCTTAGCATCCAGTTTGGCCTCTTCAGAAGATAAATATTCAGCTTCTAAGGACTGGAACTTTATCTCTGGTAAAACAAAGTGTAAGGTGAGTTGAAAGTATAGGGCCAGAGGGACAAATAGGAAACAGTTTTTACGTTTTGTTTTTTTGGTGTGTTTTTTTTTTGAGACAGGATTTTTTTATGTTGTCTTGACAGTCCTAGAACTATCTTTGTAAACCAGGTAGGCCTCAGACCAACAGAGATCTGCCTGCCCCAGCCTCCCAAGTGCTGGGATTAAAGGTTTGCACCACCACTGCCTGTTAAAGCCATATGTGGGTAATATAACCATAAATTGATGGGACCATGATTATTACATCAATGGAAAACACAGATTAATATTCTTACAGTCTCAGAAAAAAACATAAAATAAATAATTTTTCTGAGAAAAATATTAAAATCTTTTATCAAGAACAGTTACAGCCTGTTGGGGGAGACCTCTTGTTCATTCCTGGCTACCCAGACCTTGAAATAATCACTCAGAAACCACATTATTTGCATTCTTGTTTAGCCAATAGCTTAAGCATATTGTTAGCTAGTTCTTATATACTAAACTAACCCAGCTCCATTAACCTGTGTATCACCACGTGGCTGTGGCTTACCAGGTAAAGATCCGTCTGGCGTCTGTCTCTGGCGTGGCTACATGGCATCTTGTGACTCCACCTTCTTTCTGTATAAAGCTTTTCCAGTCTGGCTGTATTCTGTTAAGCCATTGGTCAAAAGCAGCTTCTTTATTCATTATCCAATAAAAGTAACACATAGACAGAAGGACTTCCCATACCAACAGCCCATTCAGGTTGTATATAAGCCGCACACAACAGCTGTTTTTCTTTCAAAGGTACTAATTTTCTACCATCAAAATGGTTAACTGACAAACGCGTGTGTAGAACAATGACCGTTGACATCAGTAAAATTACAGGCACTAGGACAGCTGGTACAGGAGAAGATAAATGCCCAACATCGAAGAATCGACCAGTGTTTGGAATTCTCCTGTATTTGTCATTAAAAAGAATTCTGGAAAGTACAGAATGGTAACAGATTTAAGAGCCATAAATAAGGTGACTCAGCCAATGGGCTCTTTGCAGCCTGCAATTCCCTAGCCTTCTATATTGCCTAAGTGATTGTCTATTATAGTGATTGATTAAAAAGACTGCCTTTTTAAAAATTATATCTTTACAAGAACATGATAGAGAGAAATTTGCCTTAGTGGTGCCTACTTATTATAATAATCTATTGAAAGGCATCAGTGGAAAATTCTTCCACAAGGAATGTTAAACAGCCTCACCTTGTGTCAATATTTTGAACAACATCCACAAGAACTAAATCATACAGTTTCCTCAATCTAGAAAAAAAGTTTGATGAAGTAAAGAGAATTTTGCCTTGCTAGGGATTACAAATTGCTCCTGAAAAAAATACAAAGAGGAGATTCTATCAATTGTCTAGGATATAAAATAGGTTCACAGAAAATTTGACCACAGAAAGTATAATTCAGGAGAGATCAATTGTGAAGTCTTAATGATTTTCAGGAGATGCTGGGAGATATTAACTGGCTACAACCCATAATTGGATTAATTACTCAAGAGCTAAGTAATTTATTTCAAACCTTATGTGGTGATAAGGATTTATATAATCCAAGAAAATTATCATCTGAGGCTGAGAGAGAATTGGCTTTGGTAGAAAAAAGATCACAGGATGCACATGTGGATTGCTTGGATCCAGACCTTGATTGTATCCCAGTCATTCTACCTTCTACTCACTTTTATAAAGGGATTCTTTTATTTTGACCTTTTTTTTGGGGGGAGGGAGGGTTTCTCTGTGTAGCTTTGGAACCTGTCCTGGCACTCACTCTGTAGCCCAGGCTGGCCTTGAAATCACAGAGATCCACCTGCCTCTGCTTCCCAATGCTGGGATTAAAGGCTCATGCCACTACCACCTGGCTATAAAGGAATTCTTAAGCAGAGAGAAGATGGTATTTTAGAGCGGATGTTTTTAGCATACAAACAGAGTAAAGAAATAAAGACCTATGGCAGGGCAGTGGTGGTGGTACATGCCTTTAATCTCAGCACTCAGGAGGCAGAAGCAAGTGGATCTTTGTGAGTTTGAGGCCAGCCTGGTCTACAAGAGCTAGTTCCAGGACAGACTCCAAAGCTACAGTGAAACCCTTTCTCAAACAACCAAAAAAAAAAAAAAAAAAAAAAAAAAAAAAAAAAAAAAAAAAAAAAAAAAAAAAAAAAACCTTT